>JANHFX010004034.1:57416-103485 GCA_027560015.1 Chloroceryle amazona
AGATCTCTTCTTTTCCACAAAGATCTCTTCTTTTCCACAAAGATCTCTTCTTTTCCACAAAGATCTCTTCTTTTCCATCTCAGGGTTTCTTGGGGAAGGACAATGGTGCCTGCACATGAGCACTACACAGCTCTTTTGCAAAACTGAAAAACTTTCCAATTCCAGGTTTCAAAAGTCAAATATCAAGCACAATTAGCATAGCATAATAAAGGTCAGAAACACTCCGGTGTTGAATGGAACTAATGACCATGAAGGATGGTGACATCATGACTTTAAATCCATGACATAGTACAAGCGGAAACTGAGGTCTAAGGAACATAAGATTACTGCTGCTGAAAACTGGAACATTAAGGTGTTAACAGCAGTGGCAAAGCTTTTGATCTGAGTGGTGCTAAAACTAAGACACGTTACATATGCTTGTAATGTATTGCCTTGATTTTCGCTGAGTCACTGCCAAAGCCTTTTGAAGTCTCCTCTGGCATGGGCTCAGTTACCTGACAAGCCTCAGAGGAGTCTCCAAGATGCTGTGTAGAGACTATCAGCAATAACGGATGGAAAAAGGTTGAAGGAAACTCAGCGCTGAACCATTGTGTTTCAAGAGAAAAAGCTGAGGGGAACTGAAAGCTCATCTCCCCTGATTACCTGTAGTTACTGCAGAGGCCAAGCTGTTTTCCTGCTCCTGAATAAAGATATGTATATGCAGCCAATGCCACTGTGCACACAGGCTATGTCACTCAGAGCTTTGATTGGCTAAACCTCTGAAAAGATGATAGCTGAAACACATGCTGATTGCAGGAGGGGATGAACATATTCCACTATAAAGTGAGTTATCTTTAAATCAGCAGCATGAAAAGGCAGCCAAGCCTTGGACAGTCATAAAATGCTTTTGAGCTTAATCTTGATTGATAGTGTAGGTGCGAGACATAGGGAAGAAGATAATATTCCTCTGTAAACATTTAACTACTTGGATTTCTACAAGAGTCCCAGTTCAGATAAACCCATTTCCTTCAGACATTCAATGAATTCCTGATAGGCAACACCAGATGCAGACTAACTGTATAGTGCTAGGGTTAGGAAAGAAAGATGATGATTCACCGAGATGTATAGAGCCCTTCATACTTCTGAATAATACTGCTTCCAGCAAAGTTCATCATCTCAGGAGGTTCTGACTTCTCAGAACATCCCACTTCACTGAGGTGAAGCAAGTACTTTGCAGTGGAGAAGGCATACAGAAATGCAAAGAGATGAGCAAAACTTCACCCTAGTCCCATCAAAGGTAAGAGAGAAACTGCAGACTTTAGAAATCCCTTCCCTTAATGACTCCTGGTATCCAAAAGGAAATATAGCATTTCTACAACAGTTCCCATTACCTTTAAATCCTGCCTTCCTCATTCCTAACCTTTTCATTAATAACAAAGGAAAACAACTACCTGAAGATCTCATCAATGTATATTTAATTCTCCAGAAATATAACTTCTAGGGAAGCATAAGCAGCAGCCTTTCACTTTTATTCACCTCACCACACATCACCTGATGTCCCAGTCTATCCTTATCTGGAATCTTCACAATCACATGGAAGACAGTTGGTAAAGTAATACCCACAGTTCTTCCAATTTCATCTGAATTCCCCTTAGGTATGTGTATATAAGCTACAATCATTTCTTGAACAAATAATGATGACAACTAATACACAAATACCAAGCAAAAATAGACAGGGAGGAGCAATTCTGCAGAACTACTGGACAGTCTTCAGCAAGAGGCATGAGGGGCTGGCTTGGCTTCCTCACCATTCTCAGTGAGGGATGTGAGGAGGGGGGAATAAAAGTACAGAAGACATGTCACTCTCCCCATCCCTATCATCGTGCAGAAAGAAGAAAAAGTTATACTAAGTACTAAGAAAGGTAACAGAGGGTTGAATGAACGAGCAAGCAAGGATTAGCTTTTGAAAACTCAGAGAAAATAAAGCAAGCAAAGCAAACCAGCGGGATAGGATTGCCATAAGAAAAAAGAACTAGGTTTTCCTGGAAGTCTTCACGGACCTTTGTAAGAATTATTTTTAGAGTTCAGAAGGTGAAAACTAGACTGAAAAGGCTGTAACACTAAGCTAAAACACAGTCTATTTTGTCCCTGTTTTGCCCCAGTACAAAACTTCCTTTGTCCTCAGCACAGAGGACTCCTCACTATTTCCATGCAAATATAGCATTAATAATTGTGTATAAATTTAACAGTGCTGTTCTGTAATATTAAAGATAAAAATTATTTTTTCTATTAGAAACAGCAAACAATAAGTTTTTATTTCTGTTACACAGATCTACTTTTTCAACAGTTTTATAGAAAAATGTGGTTTTGTGCTTTGAAATACATTTCTCATCTAAAAAAGTAGGTCTGCATCCCCTCCCTTGCATAAAAATACCAACCACAGCACAGCATCAGCCTTTCTCCCAGTGCTGCCACGTTGCCATGGAAACTGGCCCCGTTTTCTACTGCCAATATAGGTTCTATGTATGGAGGAAAAAAGCTTAAGTAATATTTATATAATATGCAACAGAGAACATATATACGTTTATGATTTCACTGGAGGCCTGCAGACTGCTTGAAGTGAGCTAAAAATTTTTCAGACTGCTTCTATCAGACATTCAAAATATATTACTAGTTTCAAAATCATAACATAGGAAATAGATACATATGTGGAATTCAGTGTATTCTTTTCTCCCTCTTGTTTTCAACCAAAAACACAGACAAGCTTCATACTTCATAAATACATAAAATCACGTTCTTGAATTGTATTGTGAAAAGAAAAAAGGATTTAATTTCTTCATTTGAGAGTGAGACTACTCCTTTTCCTTATTCTCAAAAAGCCATGACAGAAGGGTATGAAGGCTTCTTTTATATGAGCTTTTGAAACAAAAAGCCAACCTAATCTTCAGTGTTCCCCTTCTTTTAATATGATGGCATGTTTTTCTTCTTCTCCTCCCCCTTCAAACAAATTTCCTGTAAAAATACTGCAGTAAAAACACTGCCTCACAATTCTGGTGGGGTTTTTGGTGTTGGGCTTTTTTTTGTTGTTCCCCCCCCAATACAAGCTGTGCATGGTCACACAGTCAGCCTGCACTGAACCACAGAAAGGTTAATCTTGAAGGGACCTCTGGAGGTGATCTGTTCCAACCCCCTTGCTGCTACAGCAAAGCCACCTAAAGCCAGTTGCCCAGGACCATGTCCCGATGGCTTATTCTGAGTATCTCCAAGGTCAGAGATTCCACTGCTACTCTGGGCAACTGACCCATGCCAGTGCTCAGCTTTCAACACCAGACATTCAAACTTCTAAAGGGCAAACAACACCAAAAATGTTTTCAATACCAAAACAACTTTATTAGCTTACTGTAAAATGACAGAATGGAAAATACTTTTTGAGTCCATTTAAGAGGGTGATAAATGCTGCAGAGGCTCTAATACATAGAAGGAAAAAAGTGAAGTCCATTTTCCCTCACCTCTGTCAGACTTTCTCAGAACAGTTTTTTAAAGTTAACATGTTTTGAAAAAAGCTACTGGTCTTAAGTTGGTTTGGTTTGTTTGGGTTTTTTTTGTATGGAAGAATATCAGACTAGAAATATGAGAGTGGGAGACACACAGGCACACTCTCTAAATGCATACAGTCTTGGAAAGATTCTCAAAGCCAGGTTCAAAGCCCTGATCTGCATGATCTGAGACATAACTTTTACTTCAAGTATCTGTTTCTGTTCTATACCATAAAGTAATACCCAAAGTCCATTACTAGAGTCAAGTCCTACCATCTTTCTCACCTATACAGTCTTTCTTCCAAATAAAATCTTTTAAGTTACAAACATTAATTAAAAAGAATAATCTTTCCTGTGACATAAATCCCATAGAAAAGGAGCAGACCCAAGAACCTGAGTGCAGTATAAGGGCTCTTCTAGGACAGATCAAAGATGCAGTTAAGCCAGTATCCTGTATTTAGAAGAACAGCCATGTGCAGATGTCCCAGGAAAAGCCTCAAAGCAAGCTAAGCACACAGAGATCCTTCCTCCCCCAAGCAATCCCCTGGTCTCCAACAAATGGCAGCTCAGAGGCCACCAGATGGGATTCCTATTCCCACCTGATATTTATTCCACAAATCTATCCAGTTCCCTCTTGAGCATATGGAAACTTCTAGCATCCACACACTACACCACGAAACTCCAGAGCATACTGACACCTTTTCCAAAGGATCATTTTCTTGTGTTTGTTCTGCATCTGCCACCTCATAGCTTCAACTGACATCCTTTGATTCTTGTACTGAAAATGCTTGTGAACAGTCATTCTGCAGTCACTCCCTTCCTGGCACACAATTTAACAGACATCTACCGTATTCCCCCACCTCTGCCATATGTTTTTCAGCCTTCAAGAGTCCTACTCAATTTTGCCTTTCCTCCCAAAAAGCTGCTCTACAATTCAAGATCTTCCCCTTCACTCTCCCATGAACCCTGTCATGCTCTGCCCTTTGCACAAAATATTCCATAGGTGATGCGTGACAGCATAGTATTTTGGCATAATGGTATTTTCTACTGTGTTGTCTTCTCCTTTGTTCCTAATCCTGTGTTTGTCTTTTTTAACCAATACTGAACACAAAGTTAATGCCTTTATGAAACACCTCTTTCACTGGTCATTCTCTAAATAATGATTAACACCTCAGAATCCATTATTTTATATGCAAAGTTATGATTATTTTTCAATGTGTATCACTTCAACATTTATCTAGGATGAATCTTATTTGCCATTTTGACATCCAAAATGCTGGTACAAATATAGTGAACTAGGCTTGATGTAGTGTTTTTGACCAAGAACCACCGAGATAAAAATGAAAAGAAGAAATCCATACACTTCCACCAAATAATATAACCAAAATAAGCTTCTTTGTATCTTCCAGAAAACAAATAATTAGATTTAACTGTGGGATTTTTTTCTTCTTGCTTTTAACATTGTAGGTCTATGACTAGCTTATATAACTGCGACTCCCCAGAACTGCCTAATTATTTTCTGATGAGAGTGATTATGGTATGAGTTATTACACCGTTGAATAGAAGTAGATTAATCAGTAGCTCTAAAAGGAAATGGCATTTCCTTTCAAAATATCGTCTTACATAAAAATAATCATGTATCACATTAAATTTAGGTAAATGAAGTTTTCAAATTGTAAAGAGACCTGAAATTAAAAATATTTACTGAAGTCTACACAAAGACTTTGCTCTACTTTAGTCAATATCACACAGCCACATAAAACATATGTTTCACAAAATAATGCAGAGAAGACATGTTCTTTAAGATTATCTTTGGCTCAAAGATACTACCCAGGTGTTGTCTCTCTTGAAAAGAACGTTCACAGCTTATCAGTACAACTTGTGACTTTAAAACAGTCATCACAACCACAGAAATTTAAGTTCAGAGAAGAAACAGTTGTAATTGAGAGGAAGAAAGTATCAACATGAAAATACTAGGTATTACAGGCTAACTGAAAGAAAAGGAACAGTGTTAATCATTACAATTCTGAAGCCGTATGTCAGGAACATGAAATGTATCTACCTAATTTATAAAAGTGAGGATACCATCAGAAACCTCGTCAACTAGGTTTCTAATAGTCCTCTCTACAACAATGGCAGGAAAAAAAGGGGCAATTCACACATCAGAGAAGTAGCAAAAAACAAGTATTTCATTCCAAATGAATGATGAGTGCTATATTAATGAACAAGCTTTATTAAAATAATTTTGCTTTTTACTGGTGGGGGAGAAGAGTACAACTGAGAGATGGGGCTATTTACATTGCAGTGTAACTAAATGTAAAAATTCCCAGAACATGAATAAAATAAACTGAACATGTTACAAAATTAAGTTTTGATCAGAGAAACAATGCTTCTCTAGAAACAGCTGAACTAGAAGTATCATAGATAACAGCTGAAGGTAAACAAGAAATATTTTTAAATCAATCACATGGGCTTTGCTGCTATCTATTTGCAAAAGTCTAGAATCACCTCAGCCGGTGCAGGATAGACAGCTCCCAGCTTAAAGCAGATTTTGGGCTAAGCAGTCTAGAGAAGATAGCAGTTGCTTCAGGCAATTTATAAATTGGTAGATATCTTCCACGTGTTTCTAGCAGGACAATATGTTGGAATGATTATTAAATTTTATAGCATAATTTGTTTTATTTTCATTTCATTACTTTGATTGCATAGGAGACCTGGCCTTTATAAAATTCTTTATTAACTGACAAGAATACATTCAAATAAAGACCCTACAAAGTAGTAGCAAGCTGTGGTTTAACCCAGTTACATAAAAAAAAAAGGTAATTTTCCCTTCAGTTATTTCTGTATAAATTGCTATTTTCAGAGACACCTATTATTTACCTATGTCTATCATTAAATAAAGAGTAAAAAATCTTTATGAATCATTAAGATTCACAAAATTTAGTAATGAAACAATTAAGAGTTTAAAAGCAGCTGCCATTTAAGCAAATGAGAACTCTAGTACTAGAGTGATCTTTGTTCAGATAGTCTGACACTCAGCAGGGTTCACAACTGTATCTTTCACAAAAGGTCTATCTTCCACTGCACATGGGCAATGTATACATTTCTCAACAGTATTAGAAGTTTTAAGATCAACTGAGCAAAAGACTTAAGTATTAGTATAGTAATAGTAGTTTTCATTTAAATTTCATGGCAAACCTCAGGTAGTTTTCTGCAACTTCACTTTTAAGTTATTTTTCTTACTGTCGGGTCCTGCTGGAAATAGCTCCACACTATCTTACATGCTAACATAATATGCTCACTTACAGGTAGTTGAAATGGTTTCCAAAGATACTGCCTAATAAACAGGTCTTTAATGACCAGAAGCAAAATTATTATTATAAAAGTGGATTTTAAGCTCTGTGGTTTTGGGATTGTTTGTGGTTTTTTGTTGTTGCTTTGTTGTTGTTGTTTTTTGTTCAATCTGCAGAGTAGAATACAAATCTAAGCTAGAATAAAGATAGTCAAGGGGAAAATTTTGCTGTTCATCTTCAAGGTTTTGCTCACTGACAACTCCAGCCTCTTTGCATGCCGCCTTCACTTGACCTATCCCAGTGAGAGCACAACACAGTCGTAAGATAAAAACAGGACGATACATTCACTTATTTCCTGTATATTTTCTGACTCTGTTAAGAAAAGTCTTGAGATCTATTAAAGGAAAACAGAGGCATCAGAAAAATGACAGCTCATGTTTTCTTGACGGGTTTTGAATTGTGGCTGCAAACTGCGGCTACCATAGCCTCTGCCCAAAGAAAGGTCTGCAGTTTAAGAGTGGAGATCACAGTAAAAAGGAGTGAATAATAGGTCCAAAGACTCAGCCTCAGTTGAGGCAATAAACCCCACACTATTTTGTCTTTCCAGCTTCTTTTTTTGCCCCTCCTTTTTCTCCATTTATTTCAGGCATTTATCTATAGCAAGCGTTTAATACGATTTATATATTGCAAGTGTTACGTGATACATCCTCCCTGTGAAAGTAAATCACCATCCTTCTAGCAAAGGAAGTATCAGGAGTAGACAAAAATTAAGCACCACCACTACCACCTTTGTAAGGTACAGGCTGGTTAGGTTACATAAATATTTGGTTTGCTTATATTACATACAAAGTTATTCTTAGAGAATTAAACACAACTGTGAATTTGACATTAATTCATCCATATTGCAGCTACTCCAAGTACAGACAGCAAAAACAACAGGCATGAGGGTGCAAGCCATGGTTGTGACCAGGACCATGAGACCAGCCAGTGCCCCTGCTGCCAGACACAGAGGTTCTCCTTTGGCATCCTCTACAGGACCGTGTATTCTCTAAGTACCTTTACTGTCATGCTGCTATTTAATAGCTAGAGAACAGACTCACTGGTTCCTAAGATGGCCAAGGTATCCTCCCCTTGCAGCTTTCTATCTCCTACTTTTGCTCAAGTTAATGCTTGCATCTGTCACCTTAACCAGAGACACTCCTTGCATTTGCATCAGAGTGTGCAAATCAAGGAGAAATCAACATCATAACGTGGCACATATTAGGATCTAGGTTCTTCAAATGAAAAGATACTAAAGTGTAAACAGGGATAAAATGTTTCGGGAAACATTTCCTGATCTTTTCTGTGGTAGTTAGGGTCCGGCATTCGGAAGTTTTCCGCGCTGTACGGGAAGACAGAGACTGCTTGATAGCCAATAGCGCTTGATTTATGAGGTAAGCAGACGGATGTGACGCTGTAATCCTAGGCTATATAACGCAGTGTTACCCACCAATAAACGCCATTTGCCGTCCACCACATTGGTGTCTGCGTGCTAATGGCCCGTGCGGCCATTAAGTAGCTGAGTCACCATTCCCGGACCAGGTTCCCGTTGCCCCAGAGGGGCAACACTTTTCCAAAATCCACTGCATTCAACGCAACAACTGCAAAGAAAGCTTGGCTCTATAATTTTATTTATTTATTACTTCTCAGCAACAGGCCTTCAGAAGAGTAATTTGCAAAACACAGTTCTTAAAAGCTTCATCAATAAAGTGAAAAGGAAGTATCAGAATACAGCATCACTCTGGGAACTATAATAAAACAAAAATGTCAGAATACACACGCAAGCAAGAAAGCATGCACACACGACACCCAAATGGGATGCATCAAAAAAATGCGTAATTTGGAGGGTTTTTTCCCTTTAAAACAAAAACAAACAAACAAACAACAAAAAAACTCAACACAAACCACCAACAAACCAAACCAAAAAAAAAAAAAAACCCCACAAAAAACACCCACCACACCACATTTGATACACAGCCACCATATGATTTCTATGCTCAAGAAGAGTTTTAGCATAGTTGTCAGATATAATGAAAGCAGAAGATAATCATACTCATTTTGAAGATGACATGAGCAGCCTTAAATTTTGCAAGAGAATTTTATTAGGGTCAAGGGAATTCTCAGAACCAGAAGCCATGTGAGCAAAACTGCAGTTACCCTTTTAAAGAAACATGGCAATAGTTTGCATTGCCATTAATGTGCACTGCAAAACACATGAGGACAGACATAATTTTGAAATAAAATCATATTTTGTTTGCCTTACAAAACAAATCAAAGATTTGTTAGGGTCACACGAATGCTGGGAATAGGGCTTTAAGAACTGTAGTATGAGACAATATGCCAGATGTCTTCCAAGAAACAGGGAAAGATATCTGGAAATAGGTCTGAGGGAAATGCAAAGCTTTCTATTTTCTTCAGCTTACTTCTTATATGTATATACGTACCTGACTTAGGAAGGATTTTCTTTAAATTTACAATTCAAATGCAGAGGTCAGGCTGCATATTTGTACAGAAATGGTTCTTTTGGAAAAACTGGAAATACTGGGAAACATAATTTGCTTTTTGCACAGTTACTTCCTAAATTCTACTTTAGTTTTATTAATTTTTAGATTTTTTTTTTTTACTTATTTTTCCAGAGAAAATCAGAACTTGGATGCATGTACTCTTAGTGCTACATTTGACTACACCCCAGATACAGCTCGAAATAGAGCATTCACCTATTCATATATGCACTGTAAACTGAATTATCACCTGAAAGGCAAGTGCAGGCTGCCCTGTTTCCATTCCCAGTGGTGGAGAAGCCAGGACAGAAACAAGGGAAGGGATAAAACCTGCAAAGCCATACTTTTTTAATGCATAAGAGAATACTTTAGAAAATTGCCATAGCAACATATGTGAAATGAGTTTCTATAATTTTTTTTCCTCCTCAGCTTTTGACAGCTCTGCAATGCTAAATAACCGAGTGTACAATTCCGTGCCTAAAAATGGTTTATGGATATAGACTCAGAGAAATCCCTACAATGTCTGTAGTGCTCTGATGTTTTGGGGGTTGGTTGTTTTTTTTTTTCTTTTGTGAGTTTTGGGGTGGTTGGGGTGGTTTGGTTATTTTTTTGGTGTGGTGCTTTTTTGTTTGTTTCTTTTTTATTTGGTTGTTTGCTTTAACTTAAATTACTCTGCTCTTTGAAAGAGACTGGATGAAATTCACTCATGGGAAGTAATTTTCTCCTGGGAAGGATCAATTCTAAATATGAGCAGATTGCCTAAACCATTAGAACCATTACTGAAACCTCACAATTTACCAAGAACTTACCTAAAAATATGCAGATACTAGAAACACAGTAGTTTTATTTATATAATGGCTGAAAATAAGGTAACAGTTTTTTGTGGCTGCTTCCTTCTTCTACCTAGGATCAAATAATGAACTATAGGAACTATGCCCAACTTACCCACGTACATTTGCTAAATTTAGAACTTCTCGGAATTTGTATTACATTTTTTTCTTCACTGTGCACTTGCACGAACGCAAGTAAAACTAGTAATTTCATCTTCTACAAGCTAAAAATAACCATAATGGAAATGAAAAGGACACTTAATAATTGTGTCATTCAATATATTGCTGCATAAATGACTATAAAGACTGGACAAACTCCTCTGTAAGAAGTTAAATGCTTAAGGTCAGAAAGACAGAATATGGCTACAACAAAGTGTTCTTCCATATTTCCCCTCCAGATCAAAATAATGAAAACAAATCCAGAATGTGGGTATTTGGAGGAATAAATAAAAAAAAAATTAAAATGGCAACTAACCTTTTAAAAAAAATATTTTCTTAAAAATACACTCTGTGGATTGCATTTTTACAGCTCAATAACCAGTCCAAAATTAAGGAGGCCATGTTTTTCAGAACAAGTCTCCTAAAATAAGCACACAAAAAGGACAGTAAATTTTAAAAACTACTGCTACAAGAGTGTATGAATAGAACAGCAAGTGACAGTTTTGCAAGTCTGCTTTCAAACCAGCAGAATGTGCCCTCAATCCTTCCAGGACAGGGACTGTAGTTAAATCAAAACATGTCTGAACAGAGGATCTAATCCACACCAAAACCTTATAGACGTGCCCACACTCCTCTGCCAACTTAACTTCAAAGGCCATGGTAGGTCATGCTTCAAAAGCACTTGTCTAAGTTGTAACACAAACAGCTCTTAAACTTTTATATCTCCTTTACTTTTTCCAGCTAATTTACAATACTTTGGAAGCATTGCAAATAATTAGATAGAGAAAACAGGACAAGGTATCCTGAATGGTAAGATGAAGAACCATTTAATGAAAACTTTAAATGGATAGTCAAACCTTGAAATCAGATGCCCCAAAGTAACATGGTATCTGCTACAGGACTCAGTCTTCACTGGCAAGTGCACAATGCTGATGCTAAAGCTCTAAAGGCCTAATGATATAAGGAAATACGGCTTACCAAGCACAGCAACAACCTTTTAATAAACACTTCTTGATATTAGGAATGAAAAGTAGACTAGGACTCAAACTTAAGAGTTTTTCTTCAAGACCAACAGTGTTGTTTTTTATTAGAGCTAAGAAAACACTCTGAGCCCAAACACAGGTTCACTTTTTCTAACTAATTTGGTCTAATAAAAGCCTGAAGTATTTGGGTAATTTTAATCATTTGCATACCGAAGTTATTTCAAAAAAACACCCTCTTGGTAGCCCTGTATCCACTCAGATAATGGACTGAGCAGCCAGGTATATTTCTAACAATGATCTGCATACATACCATGCTAAAGGCTCACAGATCAGACTTCCATCTCTGTTTCTCCATTAGGTGCCCTTCAGCACTTCCTCAGCGACAGCCACCCCAGACCACCACCACCACACTCACTCCAGCAGGATGGTTGCCACACTTCCGTTGCTATCCCTGGGCCCTGCTCCGTTCCCTGCTCCGTTCCCTGCTCAGTAGCACATGCACCACTATCTGCAAGGTGAGATCTCCACATTCCTCTCTGGCACTGTGTCCTATGAATTCTGGAAGAGCATGGTGTGTGTGAAAGTCTCTGAGAAGGTACACACCGATGAGTACAGGCAGCTCTAGATGCAGCTATACCCAGGTATGAGGGTACAGCCTGACAACTGAGCTACACACAAGTGTAATAAGGGGGTGCTCACCCCACTGCACTCTAAAGTCCCCCAAAAGTCTTGTCACTGTACTGCTGCCCATGCAGTAAGGTCAGACCATTACAGATATTGGCAGTCTTGTCAGCACAACTAGGGAGCTTTAGCAGAAAAGTGGAGATGTCACCTTAGAACAGGCTTTTGAATCCTGCTTGATTATATAGACTCTCTCTTCTTAAATTACAAAATGAGGGGAGAAAATCTACTGTAGCAAAGATGATGACTCAAATATAATGTGAAGGCAGCCAATTTAGACTTTCATCTTGTACTTAGATAAAAAATTGTTCTCTTAAGAAACAGGATCATTGCTTTTTCTGGACAAGGATAGAGTTACCAAATGTCTGCACACCAATATCCAACAAAGCCTTAAGCTTAAGTAACTTGCCAATACTCTGTCCAAAAATCCAGAGTTCTCATTAAAATAGAACACCACTTGCAAAGTCTCACAGCAAATGGGGTGACTTTGAGAGGAGGCTCTCTGTAACAACACTATAGAACAGTCTGTGTAAAAAACAATCTAAAAATAACCTTGAATTTTGTGAGAAAAAGTGTCTAATGAAACACAATGAATTAAATTAAGCAGTATTTTTATGAGGACTTTTTTTCTCCCTTCTAACAGAAGGAAGAAACTGCAGTCCAGAGTTACCGAACTCACACAGTACCCTAAATCCAGAATTACACCACCTGGCTTCAAAACCACAAACTAGTCTGGCTGAGGACAATCTTACTCTTGAGTACTGCTCATGTACTGTCACTCAGATTTTAAAAAATAAATTAAAAATTAGACTGAGAAGGAGGTGTAATATTTAAGCATCATGTGCTGCACACACATAGTGGTGAAAGGGTATTCTAATTCTTAGCAGACTATGAGGAACTATTAACATACATAAAAATCTAGATGAGAAAAATGGAAGTGACATGAAAGGCAAAGATTTCCTAAATATTTATTTCTAGTTTGTAATTACAACTGATCTTTGCCCTTTTACTGTACTTTGACATCCCTTTCCAGGAGAGAAGGAAAAAAAGAAAGCACATAATCTATGTATCTATTAAGCACGAAGAAAGAGTGCAAGAGGCACTGCCAGCATTCACACAATTCCCCAAGTCAGGGGTGTGCCAAATAGCAAAGCTTTGTACAATGGTTTTTACAGTACCTCATAGAGGCCTTCTTTTAGTTAGCTATGCTACAGATCATTTATACATCTTTTAAACCCAAATTCCCAAACAAGACTGGGTTCAAGAAAGCATAAAGTCACAACTTCATAATTTTTTGCGATACTGGTTTTGCCTTCACAGCCCCCCAAAATGGGTTGCATTAATACTATATGTTATTATGAAAGGAAGTATCAAGAGTATTAAAAACTTGTGAAAATGATTTTAAGGAATCTTTTCTTAAGTTTACAGCAATCATGTCTTTTTTTTTTTTTTTCCTTTTTGTTAAAGAAACTTTTTGAGGTGTTCTGAAAAGATAAATGAGTAGAATAAGTCATTATTTTCCATGGAAAAAAAAAAATTAGATTGTCACTAATCTGAATGGTGTCAAAATTCCATGACTAACCTTACGAAGTGCTTTCTCATTTTGCTATAAAAATGGGAGAGGTGTAACTGATTTTTATACAGGGTGATTTTCAGCATTTTAAGACATTGTTAGAGCTCTGGATAAACACAGTATCACTGAACACAGCTTGCAGCTTTCAGTAAATAAATTAGTGTCTGGGTGCAAAATAAGACTGAAGTTAACTTGCAAGTCTCTAGTCAAATACTTGTGAGAGAGATGGAAATCATCACAGAAATCTGAAACACACAGAAATGACAAGGTGGATATGATGCAGAATCGGGGAATGGAATTTACATACCAGTTAAGAAAACGGGAAAGCAGTACTTGAATCTATTTAAATTAAAATGAGCCCCATTTATCTGTAGAAGCAAGCTATATGGTACCTTGAAATTTCTCAACTGTAACAGAAGCAAAGACGGAACAGAGAGTAGAATATTTTATTTTTAAAACAACTCAAAATCAGGATTGCAACCTAAAGCCCTGAGGTTAATCCAGTAACTGTTTAAGTTATGAAGGCAACAAAACTGAAGTTTTCCAAGAATTAATATTCTTCTCACAACAAAAGATTCTGGTTTTGGTTCTCTACACATTAAAGGGGGACTTCAAGACACTGTTATGACTTCACTGATTCTGTATGCACTTCCAGTCCTTTTACTTAATGAAAATACATATACATAAATACACAAAAACAGGTATTGAAACATTTGTCCAGTTTTGTGTGAACTCCATCACCTTGCACCTATCTCATGTTAATTTACCTTGCTACTGTCACCAAAAATTGTCTTGCAAACCTAAACCAAACCAACATCCCCACAACCATCCAACAAACCAAAACCAAACAAATCTTCAAGAACAGGAAGATGTAGGATTACATATCCTCCCTTTACAAATTCTTTACAAAGTCTGAAAATCGTAAAGTTTAATTTCTAATTTAAGTATTTTTCTCGCTTTTTCTTACTTCAGATGTTAAACTACCATCTATGCTAGAAGATTCTGTAGGTGGTTAAAAGAATTATGTGATTATGACTTTAAAAACACTCTTGATGATTAACCTAAGAATTGAAATGAGATGTGAGGTTTTATTCTGTTTTGTCCCCTACACCCTCTCAGTCTGCCTTGATAAGGATTCAACAACTTTGCCACTTTAATTAAAACAGTGAGAACTACTAATGCACATCTGACTCACACAAAAAACCTCCAGCAAAACAGACAAGATACCAGACTAGAAATTCTATTTTAAAAATGTAAAAAGCTGGATGAGAGTATCAAAAGCATTTTGGAGAGTAGGAGGGGAACAGTCCAGAACACCTTCATCACTTCTGTATACATTTCAGAAATAAGGTACAAGTTCATTTATTCTCTATTCTGTACATGGCATGTTCAAATTTATAATAATTAAGGAGAAAATAGTCGTGGTCGCTTGCTTAGCACCTGAAATGGTTTCAACGACTTACTATTCACCATTTCAAAATGGTCTTTACAATAAAAGCCCATTAGAGAATTATTTTCTAGAAAAAGAACAGAGTTTGTGATTTTTACTGTATACTACTAATTGCTTCCAAACAAATATCCATTCTTTTTTTTCTCATTTACAGATCTGAAACTTTATTCAGTGATCTACATTGACCAAGTTCCTTAAAAGCTTCCCATAAAATTGCAACACTTAATACTTGTATATGTGATTTCACCAAAGTTCTTCATTTTTAATGTAAAATAGCACAACTGGTATTCTACCTGTAAAGAAATGATCAACAGTTGCATATTTTTATCACCAAAAAAAATATTTTCCTCACCTAAAGAATTCAAAAATGATTAGAGCCAGGTATGGTCCATTACCACTCAGTAAGAAAAAGTCTGTATCTACTTGGACCATCTTCACATTACAACTCAATCTTCTCAAAAATAAAATTTATCTTGACAATACACACAGCTACTTTGAGTTCTGCTAGCAGAAGAATGGCCACACTGAGTCTGATCTAAGTTGTGTCTAGTCTCTTATCCTATGCCTGACAACTGCTGAAAGAAAACATCTTCTGAAGACCACAGGAACGATCAAACATGCGACAATAGCCAAACACTGGCCCAGTCTACAACAGTTTGCCATATAGACTTCTTGGGCCAAATGGGAACTTTGTATTTAACACTCTTATTTTCTCTAAACTTGTTCAGTCACCTCTTGAACTGATGAAAAATTAACATTAACATCCTGTGACAAGGACTTAGACACACTTAACTGCCCACATTTGAAGAATCATTTCCTTTTGTTTGTTCAGAAATTGCCTGCAAGCTTCCTGTATTGGAAGAAACAGTATATCTTCTGACTGATAATTACAATTATCTCTTTAGAAACTGTCAGAGCAAAGCTTGGCTGATCCAAATTGATGCTTCCAGTAGGAGGGACTGTCCTGCCTTCTGTTTATTTCCAAGCATTTGTTCTGCTTGCATTTCTGCTCAGACCACTATGCTATGTAGTTCCCTAATCCTGATGAAAAACTCCTTCCATTCTCTGTGGCAATTTTCAGGCTGATCAAACCTTGATTCAACTGACTGCATCAAACTGACCAGTGCAGCTCTAGAGAACAGAAGCAGCAAGTGCTGGAGATAATGTAAGACTTTAAATGTAGGCAATAAGCCAACTGTGAAACTGTGGTCTTGATGTGTATTTTCAGTGTAAAATATCTCCTCCTGGAAATTTTACACAGAACCTTGAAAACTTTGCAGTAACACATACAGTACAAATGGCTTAAAGTGTAAATAGGCATGGTTCATTATGGACTTCTCATGAACAACCAAACTCTGAGGTTATAATAAGCCTGGGTGATTCATCCCAACATTTCTCCTGCAACGATACTGAAACAAATATATATATATATACACACACACACATACACATAAATCTTTTTTTATTCTCAGTGTGTGCAGTATGGATGCCCTTGTATTGAAAAAACACTACCATTCAACATAGGTTTCATCATCTTAATTAAGTCTTACTGACCTGATTAATTTGACATTCTGTATGAAAAAAATGATAACAGATACCAAATTTAACAAGGTAGAGAATCTACAAATGAGTGAAAATTTTATAAAGATGGGCATTACCTCTATTTTGAGTTAAGACAGTTTGCCAGAGGTAGAAAGCTCTTACATTTTACTGTATTAACAGGATTCCTTTGGCAGGTGTTGCCTTGTTTCTAAGAATGAAACTGAATCGTGAAATATTTTTAGTCACTGATACTTGAACTATGATTTCTTAGGCTCCTCCTCCTTTTAAACTGTTCCAAAGACACCAAATACCATCAACTCTCCTTAAGTCACCTCGTCAAAGTTTCAGTGAATTGTAAATATTATTTTCCTACCTCCAAACAGGGCTATCAAACAGGCAGTCCTGTCTCCTGTGGTTACTAAGCCTTAGATCAAATGTCTTTTCATATTAGCATGGTCTTACTGTGTACTCTTCTAACCTGAAAGCTTAAACAGCTTTCCTGCAACAAAAACATAACAGGTTTGGGGCACAGTAAACTTGAAACAGTTGTTAGGGTCTGTAATGGGTGCTTCCATGTTTGAAATGAACCTCTGATGGCAGTCGGATTTCCACCTCCTGGCTGACATACCCAGATCACCGAAATGGGCAAACACACACATCATCTCCAAGGGATTTTTGGTGGGATCCCCCCCCACAGCCCCTTCCAATTCAGAAAAATTTTCTTAAAATGCCACTGCTGAACTAGGGTTAGTATTTAGAAGAATTTTTCACTCCCTGATCAGTCTTAAAAATCTACAGTATTGATAACAGACCAGTACACCTTTTCTCATTCCACGAATTTGTTGCCATACATGATACACTAAGGAGGATGCTGTTCTGTGAACACATCATTTCTTGATAGACATTCTAATAGGACTGCTAATGCCTTGCCTTTGCAATACTGTCATTTTTAGAAACGCAGAGGCAATGCATTGCAGAAGGTGTGTTCTACGTGTAGAAGGTGTGTAATTTCACAGGTGAAAACACTACACTAGTAACTAACCTCCAGCTAAACTAAACCACCAATGGAAATCTCACTCCCACAGCCAACATGGGACTACAGATAATAACATCAGCCTCCCTCTGCTCGTTCCCATTCAAGAATGAAATCCCTGTTCTGGAGGATAACAACTATTGTTCCCCAAGTAGGTGATGTGTGTCCCCAAGCAGTGATGGCACTATATCAATGCCTATATTCTCAGAACTCTGTCAAACAAAAATAGAATGCTTTAAAAGCCTAACTGTTCCACTGCTGTCAGCAAGAACTCCTGAGACAAGAAATTAAATGCCTTACACCAGACAGATTAATTGTTGCTGTTGATCTGTGAAATAGAAGATAAGAAAGATGCTGGATTAATTAATGCTGAAGAGAGACTAAAAATAGAACCTATCAAAATGCAAGGATAGCAAGTTATCCTAGCCACTTTTGGAGAGAGGTGATATAGTATCATGATGTTCATATTAGACACCCAGGATCCAGAAAAAACAACATAAGTCTCAACTATCATCCCCCAAAAGGTGAAGGAGTTGGGTGATAAGGCTCTAGAAGAGCAAATGGGGCTGTGCTTTGTGAGCGAGTTCTTTTTCCACATCAATCTTCAAGTAGTGGCTGACTGTAATTTCTGAGTGGGAACCATATATCCAGAAATACTTGATTTTTCTTCCTACTGTTTCTGTTTAATGTACATTAAACCAAAAATACTCAAGCAGTATGCTGGTCTGAAAATCTCGCTAAGATGAACAAAATGTCTGCTTACATAGCAGGTAGACATTAGGATTCCTAAATATCTCAGTTATGTGGAATTATGCACAAATTCCATTAGCCATTTGATTACTAAATACACTGAAAGACATGCAATATTCTTACTGCATAAAATGAGCATTCATCTAGAGCAATGTATTCATTTTTTGTCTAAATTTGTTAAGTTCTAAAATTTTAATTGCAACATTTTCTTTTAGCTAATGCTTTCGTATTTGCAAACTGTAGCTGCAATAGTGGGGACTACTTCTACAAAAAAAAAATATGTCTGCAAAACAGTGAAGGCTGACTTAGAACAAGCGCAAGGAAATACTAGGTGAAATTTTAAAACCTAAACATTAATGTTGTGCTAGGATAAAAAAAAAGGACCTTGATAGCTCAGGTAAATGCAATTATTTTTCTGCTCCCACCCAGCATGCAGGAGCTGGTGCTTACCTGATGCTCCAGTGAACTAACTCAGCCTATGGAGGTGGAAATCTCTGGGGGCAGAGGGGGAAAGGAAAACTGGTGCAAGTGAAAAAGCTGTGGTAGAACCACTCATTTCAGTTGCAAAACTGTCAGGCTGAGGTCAGCCCTTCTCACAGAACCATACACAAGAGGTATTTATCCCTTGTAGGTCAGTGAGCAGCATAAGGAATCTGGGTAAGCTTGTCATGTCACCAGTACCAAAATCCTTTTACAGAATTTGCCAGCTGGAAATCCAGGAAATATCCACCTAGAAGACAGCTGGGATGGCATAGTATATCACTAGCTCTCTATATACTTGTGTCTGTGCCAGAAATCAGCCTTCCTGTAGGAAAGTGTACAGAAAAGGCATGTGCTCAACTAACACTATACCAAGAACTAATCCATATTTAATCCATGTACTATCAGAGACCGAATCCCTAATAAGCCTATATAGACCCAAGCAGGGCAGCAGTACTGTCACATTAACTGGGTAGTCCTCACACTTTGCTCAGCTCATTACGGGTGTGCAGACACACACAGGGAGCACCTGCAAAAAGCTTGAGAACAACTGCTGTTTCTCACTGTAACATCAAAAAATTTCCAAGACAGCACAAGCTACATCAAAAAATAAATCAACGTATGTTAAAAACAGTAAAGAATCATCACAACTCTGGCTTAGTTCCTCTCTGATCCATAATCTTATACACAACATGGAGAAATAAAAATGAGACTGGTTTCATGAATGAACATAATGGCCTAGAAGTTAAAGCAGTATGAATACAACAGTGTTGATAATCAAACACAGGCAAAAGTGCTTTGGTTGTCACAGGCTGGCATCACTTCAGACACAACATATCAGATCCTGAGAGAGAGTGCAAGTTCATGTGCTCTGCCTAAAACCCTAAGGACACTTCAAATGCAGTTATTGATGAGTCCTGGAGGGAGACACATCAAGCTTTCCTCGGGCAAAGATGTTGTAATCATCAACCTATGTAAAAGTAAGCTGGAAACAAGAGTACAAGATGGAGATAGGCACTTACAATTAATGTGGGTACAAATAAATACAGCTCATTGAAATCAGAGTTTTACTAGCCTCAGTCAGTATCTGTTTCTAGTGACTGGAAACTGCAGTTCAGTGGGGACCAGGATAAAAAAAAGTCAACAAAACAATGCTGAAGTGTTAAGACTGACTTAAGTACAAGAGAAGCCCGGGTGATTTTTTTAATTCATCACCTTTTGTTAAAAAAGGGCAAGAAATACTCAACCAAGTTAAATATGTGACAGATTTTTGAAGATATGTTGCATTTACATGTGTCTTTATACTTATGTTTTACAGGAAGCCATTAAACATAATTTCTCACAACTCAAGTCTCATTACTTCTAAAAGGCAAAAACGGGGTGGGGGGGGGAATCATTCTCTTCAGAGTGTACACATATCATGTCTTCCACTAGTCATCTTTGTTTGGAAGAAACATATATATATGCATCTTTCACACTAAGAATCACAGTCTTGAAGAAAAATCAAGTCATTTGAAAGAAAACTTAAATAGACAAATGACAATCATACAACCAAAGAGATGTTAGCACCTCCCGTGAATACATCTCCCTTTTGTGTTTGTACAGTTAAACTTAGTAACTTCATAACACCACCATCATCTAATTATGTTTACAGATTCCAGTTCAACATGAGCTTGCACTGTTCTGAAGTATGCCAATACAACAATGTGCAATCAACTAAAACGATTAAAAGGAAAACAAACAAACAAACCAACCAACAACAAAACACAACAACCAGAAAAAAAAAGACCAAAAAAAAAAAAAAAAACAAAAAACCCACCACAACAAACCACAAACCAAGAAATCCTAAGCAACATACAATATGACTTAAGCAAAACATAGTCCATTCACAGAATCACAGAACTGTTCATATTGGTAAAGACCTTCAAGATCACTGAGTCCAGCCTCAACCTAACCCTACTACGCTAACTTTAACAACCCACTGCTAAACCATGTCCTCAAACACCACATCCAAATGATTTCTTAAACACATTCAGACTTTGGAAAAATAAACTAGTCATGTCAGCAACACTGTAATTAGCAACAAGTAATTAGCAATATCTAGACCTATTTGCCAAACTTGACTAGAATGAAGTCTGTAAAACCAAAAAAAACCCAAAGAAGACAGTGATAAAGGATATATTTACTGCATAGTATAAAGATTACTGTATTTCATAACATTTTTTACCCCTTGAGTTTATCGTAAATTGTGCATTTCATAATTTGTAGTAGTTGCCTCTTCTCTTAGGATTTGCATTTTGATGTCAAACCAACATACAAGATAAAAGCAGACTTACACTCAAGTTTTCACCTTCCTATCCAGTTTAGTGATTCACTCTGAACGAATTACCTCCACTGACAAGTTTGTCGACAACATCCACCTCTACACAACAGCAGTTTAAATCCTCCAATCTGGCACAAGAAAGCCTCTCTGCATTTTGCTGACATTCTAGCAATTTCTGTCACATGCAGTGAAATACCACTGTAATTAAAAGCAGACTTTTGTATTACTGTGAAATTATAGGATTGAAGGCTAACAACAGTAACAAATATGCCCCCAAAAAATAACTATAAAGAAACATTAAGACTTTCAACCTCCATGTACATATTAAATCACAGAACTTTTATTTTCAACTCAGGCAGACTTAGTTTAAAAAGGACTACATTACTTGGAGGAAAAAAAAACAAAGCAAAACAAAACAAACCACAACAACAGAAACACCCACAACTACACTAAACTTAGATATATTAATTCCTTCCATCACCACGATCCATTTATATATGGCTATTGAAAAAATCCTTAATGCAAAGGCATGCTCCAGAACATAATTTTTATGCATGTTAAAACTATTTTTAAACAATATAAATTTTATCACAGTCAAAATAAGAAATACTTTTCATAATCCCCCAAAGCAGTCTGTGACTGAACTCTGCAGGCAAGAGTATGAAAATCCTGTCAATACCTTTCTCTAAGAATTCTGCATAATGCTGCTTCCAAAAAAAAAACACTTAGTAAGAATTATTTTATTTATTGATTGCCTACCGATTCTTCAGTATCTGGTGATTCAGCAGGCTACCAGCACTACTTGAAAAACTGAAATATAAACCTAGGTACTGTAGCCTGTGGTCCTCCTAACCAATCAAGACAAAAGACAGTATCAACCGGAGACACAAAATACATGCAGGTGGGGTTAAAAAAAAAAAAGAGACAACATTCTGGTTGATAGTACCAAATGCTTGCAGTATGCACAATATAAATCACTGAGGTTTACATTTGTAGAAAAATAGTTGTAGCCCACTAATTATTATGATGTGTCAATCCTAAAAAAAAACAAACGCAGTGCAGCACATTTTACAAGTATATCCTTGTGCACCAATATCCATGCTGACAATTAACAGCATTAGACTCAGTTTCTACACATCTCTATTTACATTTAAAGTTCTCATTTAATTTAAAGATAGAATACTTTAAATATTTCTTACATAGTCTCCTTTGTTTTTATAAAACCATTTCATTGCCAAGCTCCTATCAATGAGCTAGTCAACAAGCTGAGTGGCTTTTGTAACTGATTATCAGCAGTTTGCATTCTATTACTTAGAATGGGCTGCTACCAACTTAAAATATGCAAGTCTTTATCCTAAAGATAGTCTTCTAGGACAAGAAGAAATCGTCTCGAGTTGCACCAGAGGAGGTTTAGTTGGACAACAGGAAGAACTTTTTCACTGAAAGGGTTGTTGTCCAGGGAAGTGGTTGAATCACCATCCCGTCTGTGTTTACAAGTCATGTAGCTATGGTGTTCAGTGACATGTTTTAGCAGTGGATGTGTAGAGTAGGATTCACGGTTGGACTCTTGAAGGTCTTTTCCAACCCAGATGATTCTATGATTGTAAGTCACAGGTAAAACCAACTTACTAGTTGTTTAATTATGAAGAAATTATTAGTTTGCCCAGTTATTACGTCACACCTGTTCCCATAGAAACCAAAATGATGATTTTGTTACCAGTGAATAAAGATGAGATTGCTCAAGAAAAGGGGAAGTTTCTGTATTACCTGGCATATGACAAGTATATTACTCGCATGTGTTGAAGCAGCTGGTTTATCACATCATTAATATAATTCAGTAAAAAGCTTTCTCTGCCACAATTAAGGCTATGAATTTATCATAAGTAAGTAAACAACCCCCCTCCCAACCCAAATCTTATTTTAGAATCTCCTGAATGTTTAATAGGTGAAAAGCATAACTAACTATTAATAACTCAGTGTGTCAGAAATTAAGATGTAGGAATACTATCTGCTTTTGAAATATCCAGGAGAGATGATGAACAACAATCATTACCTTTTCTTAAGTCCACTGTAAAAACATCTGCCCACAGATCTGAGACCAAATTCCTCCCCTAGATGCAAAACTGATAAACACCAAATACCAAAGTAAATTCTAGAAACAGCCAGAGAAAAAAGGCAAAGAATTAGTATTGTAAAGCCAGTGAAGCCCCGGTTACTGTAGAAGAGGAAATAAATAGCCAAAGATGGAAGTGGACCAGGCAGATGTCTTTTGGACGGGCTTTATTTACAGGGTTTGATTTCATGGCCAAGAAATATGAATATATAGGACAATGTCAAAGAAAATATATGTCCTCTCACGTGAGTTACCTGACTACTGAGAAAGGTGCTTTCAGAGTAAAAAGATGATGACCAACTAAAAAAGCAACTAGTCTTGGAGTTACAGTTCAAGTACAGAAGTCAGAAAAACAAATTCCTGATGCAAAAAAAAAAAAAAAACAAAAAAAAAACCACACCACCAAACAAAAACCAAACCAAAACAAAAAAAACACACACACACAGCCCCCCCCCCCCATCAACAACAAAACCCAGCAATCATAAAATAGGAATAGCTTTTAAGGATTCCAGTATATATCCTGTTACAGTTTTAGCTGAATTTCACAAAGGAAGCTTTGGCCAAATACTCTGCTTCCACACAGTCACAGAACAGTTGAGGTTGGAAGGAACCTGTAGAGGTCACCTGGTCCCACCTGATCACTCAAAACAGGGAGACCTCAAGTAGGTTGCTCAGGGTCATATCCAGTTTGGGTGGTCTGTGCCAGTATTCAACTACCCTCACTGGAAAAAGATTTTATGTCTGAATGGAGTTTACTGTATTTTAGTCTGTCCATTCTGCCTTTTCTCTGGTCGCTGGGCACCAGTGACCAGTCTGTTTTCTTTACAGCCACCTATCAGTATTTATTTATGCACAGTGGTAAGATCCCCCCAAACCTTCTCTTCTCCAGGCTGAAAACCCCAACTATCTCAACATCTGCTTGTATCATGGGGGCTTCAAGCCGTTCAGCAACTTTGTGGCCATTCAGTGGACCTGCTCCAGTATGTCCCTCTAGAGCTTTCTTGTACAGGGGAGCCCAGCGCTGAACACAGCACTCCAGTGTGTCTCACCAGAGGTGAGAGGAGGGGAAGGATTCACCTCCCTTGACTTGCTGGCAACACTCCACCTCATGCTTTGCTGGCTTATGTTCAATGTGCTGTTTACCAGGTTCTTCCCTGCAAAGCTGCTTTCCATCTGTCTGGCTCCTAGCCTGCACTGGTGCATGGGTTATTCCTGCCTCAGTGAAGGACTTGGCACTTCCCACTGTTGAACTTCCAAGAGATTTGTGTCAGCCCATTTCTCCAGCCTGTCGGGGTACCTCTGAATAGCAGCACAACCCTGTGGTGCATAGTCTTCTCTCATGTGCAAACTTGCTGAGCATGCAATCAGCCAGGCCATCAATGAAGATATTAAGCAATACTGGCCCCGGTAAAGGCTGATTGCTGAAGTACAACAGTAGTGACTGATCTCATCTGGACTTCATGTCACCAACCACAGCCCTTTAAACCAAACGTTTCATCCAGATTTCAACCCACTTTGCTGTCCGATTACTTAACCCAGACTTCCTCAGTTTGTCAATCAAGACATTATGGCAGACAGTGCCAAAGTCTTGCTAAGGTCAGGATAAACAACTGACACTGCTATTGTTTAATCATTGTTAAAACATTTTAAACCTGTAGCACTTCTGTCCTTCAGCATGTACATGGAATATTTTTTTGCTACGTCATAAATCCTAAATCTTGTGAACTCTAGACATCACAAGCTGATAACTGATTGCTATAAAACCTTTGTCAAACATATACATGCACAGAAGCAAGTGAAATATTACCATATTTCCGTGTCTCTAGCATGCCTCTTTCAGTGTAGGAGTGCTTTAAACACAGAGAGACAACAAGGAGGACTGGGGGTGGGGGGACACACACACAAAGGGAAACCTCTGGGATAAACCCATCTTGTACTATTTCTATATAAACCTCCACTGCAATTGCATCTCAGGTTAATTTTTGAAAGCAACACTACACACATGAACCGCTAGTTGTGGACAAAACAGTAAGGTCTTAGAATGTTTACAGACCCGGCCATGAATCTCAGAAGCTTTCAGGAGTTAAGGAAAATACCGTGTATGTGAGCTCCAGATGACTCATATGAGCTTAGACCGATGAGGCAAGGTGATGAAGCATGGTGTGATAATCTAGAGTAAGATTTCTAGAGAAGAAAAGTAATCATTTAGAAGGAAATAAAAAAAAGTAATAAAAACTTAAAAACAAAACCAAACCCCACCATCCAAACCCAGCTGGGATGGACTAAATCTGAATAGTCTTGCCCTAAAGAAGTCTACTAAAGGCATGGCAGAAGCCTGTCAAAACAGATCTTAAAGCAGCTCACACCTGTCCACGGGAAAGGCCCGACCAGAGATATTTGCAGTAAAGGGCAGGAGTCTTCAGATGCCACATAACTTGGCCTGGGAACAAACTGTAGAGTTCAGAAGGTGAATAAAGGTATTATAGCATTCATAAAGACTTGTTTTGGAAGTTATATTTTAGCTATGGCATTGTTATCCTAAAAAAAGGATGTCTATGATCTCTAAAAGAATTCTGTATTTGGCTTCAATCAAGACTGATGGTTGGGCTGAATACCCTCCTCTTAGTCTAAGTGAAAAAGAAGTATTAGGTCTTTTACACAGCAGCGAGAAAAAAAGTATAAAAAGACTGTCCAAAGCACTTGCACATCAAATCCAGTCAGACTGTCAAGTGTGAAGAATAAGACTTTTATAAATAACAATTATGAAATTAAAGGAGCTGTGTTAAACTTGAGGTTATATATACCTCTGTTTTAAGCAGAAAAAAAGCAGCAAAAAGTGCTGTGCCTGTGATTTTAGGAGACAGTTTTGTGTGGTTTTTTGGGGTGTTGGGTTGTTTTGTGGTTTTTTTTTTTGAATACAGTACTTGCTAGACAGGCAGACTTAAAAACATCAGCAAAAATGGCTGCTGGTTACACTTTGTTTCTACTCTACTCAAGCAAACAGAGCTCTCTTTACATGCTTTGTAAATAAACAGGACTTCACATACACAAAAAGAAAACCTCACAACCCTCAAATCTCATAATCTATTTCTCTTCCTGGGAGAAGCAACTTGGCAAAGCCTCAAGTATTAGCTAGCTCTTGGGCTCTTGTAGTAGAAATAATACATGCCAGATTTTCTGAATACAGATGTCAGCCAAATACTGGCTAATACACATTGTGGGTGTGTGGTTTTTGCCTGCTCAGCTACCTTCCAAAGGGATTGAGCAATCTCTTGGTGCTTGCAGGTCAAATTACCCACTGGCTTTCCCGTCCACCTTGGAGACATTACTTCCCTTCCAAAAAAAGGATACATACATCCTGCCTTTTTAAAACTGGCCCAAGAAATACTTTTTGATTGCTATTATCAGACAGCACTTTTCTGGACCAGAATCCAGAGGCAGGATGCCTTGTCTAGAGTTGCAGAACTCCTTACTATTATTATGTGTCCCTGTGCTATCTTACCTCAAATGGGTTTTGCAACAAGCACAGAGGCCAAGATCAGCAGAGTAAGTAGTACTACTTGCTTGTGGTCATTGCTGAACTTTGCCTTCATTAGATGTATGGGCCTAACATTTCCAGCAGGTGTGAGTCTGGAGCAGAGAGTATATATTTAACACATTGTAAGAAGATACCTCACTTTCCCTTTCCAGAAATATAGGTCTATACACTGAATAGAAGTTAAGTAGCAAAGAAAACTCTGCAATACTGAATTTCCATGAGACTGAGTAGCAGCAGCAAAGGAATTACGTATTTTGTATCCTCAGCTGATCTCAATCATTTGTATGCCCGTGTCAGCCAAAAAATCCAAACAGACCTAGATCTAGTTTTGACAAATGCTACTGGGCCCCTGAGAGACCAGTGTTAGGTTATCTGATTAAAGGCTAATCATAATAGAAGCAAATCCAGCAAGAATCAGCAGAAAAACAATTGGTAGAGAAACCCTAACAACCTAATCAGTGAAAATGGAGCACTTGATTCAGCTACTCCCAACACCATCAATTAGCCCACATTCCCCCAGTGTGAAACTCACCAAGATGAGTCAAGGATGAAATTCTCTCCCCAGAATCACCTTGAATGCTAGAGGTTATTGCCTTAAGGAGTGCAGGGCTTACTGTGAGATACAGAGAGGAAGAATATTTTGGGCTTATACAAAACCTACCACAGGACTGTGAGAATATTCAAGACGTTACGAAGTGTTTAGAGGAGGACACTAGAGGCAGACACACGCATAAAGGTGGATAAGGGAGAAACAAGTATGAGAAACAGCAGTGGAAAAGGCTAAATGGGTCATGTCCAGTGGAAATAGGTCGCTGGTCAGGGCACTCATCTGACTGAGCCCTGCCCTTGATCACAACAGTCTATCCCACATTGTCATTAAATTCTTGTTTCTGTCCTTTTTGTGGACACACTTTCTATTCTCAGTACCTATACGTGAACTTGAGGTAATTTCCAGCCAGACTGGCCAGGAAGAGGTCTAAGTACCAGAAACTGAAGTGAGAACACAAACCTCAGAGAACACAAACCTCGGGGGCCTGTGGGGTCTACGTGACAACTACAACTGGGAAACACCAATGGGTCAGAGCTTCAGCAACTACATAGAATATTTAAAGCTGTCTGCTAGGGAGGCCCATATAGCATGCACATGGGTTTCTGTGAAAATTCCACTAGTGGACTTCTATCCTGAGGAGATGGAAAGAAAGGAGGAACAGGACTGGACTGCCCATGAAGTTCTTGCTTGAGTGCTCTGCATATGTTTATGTGGGTGCCAATAAAAGCACTGGTTTGAGTCTCTAAGAATCCGTGCAGGCAGCTGCATACACATTTTCTGTATGTGAGCATGCATGCAAGCACGCACACCTACTGGGAATCTCCAGTCTCATTACTGGCTGGCCCTAAGGACACAAAACAGCAGCAGTCTTGCACTTAGCTATTTATCTGGGAGAGGAGGTATGCCCCTGGGACCTATGCCCTCCGCATTTACTGCCTCTTAACAACCAGCATGGATAAAAGGACACTTGCCCTTAGCAAGTTTCTTTGCAAAGATATCAGTAACACTTTGAATGTTAAGTGTATAAATCTGCCTTAGATTTGAGTTTGGGGCGGTTTATACAGCTTAAGCTGTCCCGGTGTCTACCGGAACACACTACATGCTGTTTTGTTAAGGCATTTTATAAAACACTGAGCAATTAAATTATAGTAAAAGTATATATTAGTATTCTCAAGCATCATTCTACTTCAACTGGCTGTCCTCTGCTTCTTTTAATAGCCCTTGAAATTCCTGTGTGATAAACACATTTGAAAGGAATCTTGACCGGATCTTTCCTATCTGTTTTCAAGTCAGGACTTAACTGTAAGCCATTATAATGGAAGAGTAAGACAAAAAAAGCAAAAATACAGATAAAAGAAAATAGATGTAAATTGAGTTACAGTTACATATTTAATAAGTTTGCCTTGGAGAAACTTGTAAACAGATTTCTATAAAGACTAATAGCCCCTTTAAATACTAGTGGTCTGCACAAAAAAAATATAAAATCATGCATTCTCTGGCAGCACAGTGCAGCCAGGGTGCTCAAGAAACAGGGTCTTTGCTAATTCATCTCAGTAATTCACGCACAGAGAGAGTACTTGTGAGAAAAGGGAAGATTTCATTTTTTCCCTTGATCATCAACAATTTCTTTTTAAGTTCTGCATTCTTTCACTTCTGTTGTGAAAGCATTTTGAGGAAGGCTGTTTCTTGTTTTATTTAGCTTTCTAGACTAATACTCTGAAACGTTAATTACCTGGGAAGGAGCCAAGTGAGACTTCAAAATAAGTATATTAAGATTGTTTGTACTATTATTTATATTAGAATGAAATATTTTCATTTATAAAAATGTACTTCAGAATCATTGTGGTTGATCATCTTTTTCACATCTCTTAGGGAAGTCTTGGTCCAAAGCTGTACTACTGTCTTCTTCAATGCAGACACTTCTCACAGCTGAGACACCAAAGCAGCAGTGGAAATTCCTGATTCTTCTCACACACTCAACAGGAGCTGTCAGAAAGACTTTACACCGTCATACTGGGGATGACAAAGCACCACTCTGAGGAAACCACCACATGTGGTCTCCTATGGGCAAGGTAATCCTTTTATAGAAGGATTCATAAAGAGCAAGCTAATTCCAAACATCTTCCATTCTAGTACATGGCATGGAATGAACAGAGGTTGATACGTCTGTTTGGTATGTGGGCATGGCAGGAAACTGAATGCTTCTGTGGACAGTAGCCATAGCAGCTGGAGATGACAGTGAGAATCTGCAGGTCCTGAAGCTGGATACAAACTAACAAAACAGCTGTTCACTGAAACACACAGGAATTTCAGACTGCTTTTCCACCTCGATAGAAAAAATAACTATCACTGCTGGATATTTTGATACAGTGGTTACTAAAGCAAATAATAGTGTCTATAGTAGTGCTAATGACAAAAAAATTCTGCCAGAAGTACTGCTAATATTTAAGCTGTGACAACACAGAACAAACATGGATTAAGAAGAGTTTCTGCACTAAGACAGCCTTCTTTGCCCCATCCCCTGGCAAAGATATACACTATTCTATCCCCATGCACACTAGTACTGAGCAACAGGTGAACAGAAGTGAAGACAAGTCCTTGCCTTCTTAAGAAGGCTGCGAACATCTCAGTAGATTTGGGGTACAGGAAGTTGCTGCGTGAAAACAAAGCACTGAATTCTTAAAATGTTTCATGTTGCTCCAATGACATTACGCCAAATAAGAAGTAGCTTTAAGAATTCTCCTCCTCTCCACAGAATTATGCTGCTCCAGGTTTTGGAAAAAAGTCTTCAAGATTAACCAGCAAAAGACTAAAATACAGATGTTTCACAATCTTTCAAGTGAAGAAAGTATGATATAAATGAATGAGGGCATCACCAGTTTACAGCCATTTGCCATTTCAGAAAAAAAAAAAAAAAGATAAAGTTAGAAGTAGGACAAGAGAGATTGAAGTCCCTTCTGAAGAGCCTATTAAACACAATGGCCATAATTTCACAAGTTAGAACATACATGTGGGATGTGGTTTTGATCTTTGTCCAGTCATTGAAGAGAACCAGTCAACCAGCCTGACTCAGCTAAAGCTATAATCAGATAAGGAAAGCTGTGTAGACAAACTTGGCAAAGAAATTACAAATTAGAAATTTGTAGCATATATAGAAGATAGACCTTGGAGCTGCACGTTAAGTTTTGTAAATGGACCTTTAAAGACTAAAAAGAAAGAAAAATAACAAGCAAAAGAAAGGGAAGTCACAATTCACTATCCATCTAGTCACAATCAGCAGCAGGACTTTGATAGGCATCTTGTATGAGATGATTTTCATATTTGCTTTTACAGTAACAGTGACTGGATTTTGACAGAGAGTTTACCCAAGCTTAAGGGTGAGTTTTGAAGACAATACAGAAGCATCTGGGGCAGATACTGTCTCTGGAGTGCAAAATTTCTAAAGACAGAACTGGTAAAAGGTCTTGTAGTCACAACATCCTTTGGACAGTAAAGGTATTTTTCAATCAAACAGAAAGACTGATGATATCTGAACTGTATGGCAGGATTTACAGCAACTTACAAGGTGGGAGATGCTACAATTTCCTGATAGTACGCTTGTAATACACAAAATACGCAACAAGATGGAATGCTTAAATTAGCATACAGTTGCTTAACCTGTAGCGTAGCATCTCTTAGTAACTACATCAACTGCAGATCAACGAAAACACATCGCATCACAGTAAAGTTGCTGTGGAACTTTATAGGAACATCTAAATATTTTATTATACATTTATAAGCATGTAATGTGAAGATGCAGAAAACCACAAGTTAATTTACCCTCCAGTACAGCACAGTGATAACGGGAATGCAGTCATCTGGCACAGGTACACATTGTTTTATGCAATCTATCAGGTAATGTTCCCTTACCATCTGTCTAGGGTCCTGGAGTAGTCATTTTAGTGAAGTCATGATTAAAACAGTGATTAGGCAAAAAGTTTTAAGTCACAAAAAAAAAATGAATCTCTAATACAAAAGGCTTTCCTTAAAATGACCTGTTACTTCTTTTTTCCTCACATTTTACCCTGAATTGTAATATATTTATTTACCTTTGAAAGAGGAAACATATTGTTCAAGCCACAGCTTTCAAAAATTTTACATATGTGGTTTATTTAGCAATTAACTGACCTAATCATCACTGGATTGCTTGAATTAAGTTTCCAGTAAACAATTCCCATACATGAAAATCTCATACAACAGCCCAGCACCTTCAATGTCTCCCATTCCCAAAGTGCTCTCATTTTAGTTCCAACAGTAAGTGCCAAAACCTGAGTTCTGTGTTTTCAGAAGGTATAACCGAAGCCCCTCTGTAATAAATAACTCACAAACAACTGCACGATGAAAAGCATTTAAAGAAAAAAAAAAAAGGGGGGGGTGGGGGGGCATAAATAAATCAATAAATCACATAGTGCACAAAAGATCATCTGAATAGCAGGAATACTAATGATACATTTCACTTGTAACTACGTATCAAAGTATAAGGTTTTCTCACAAAGAGCAGAAATTCCAGACAGACACAGAAATAAGCAGTCTACCACTGAAAAACAAAATATATTGCCAATTCTAAATCTTTTCAAATCCCTCTGATGAACTGATACAGCTCTAAAAAGTGTAGCATCCCCTAAAAATAGCACCTTGAATGAAAAAGCTGCCCCACAAGTGGCTGCTTCAACATAGGCTACTGCCATTTTTTTGCTACACAAGCACAACAGCATGTTGCAGCATTCCTGGTCTCTACATCCATTTCATATTTCACTTAAAAGCTTTGCACACTAAAACAACGAGCCTGTGAAACCTTTAAGATGAAAATACACAAAGCATAAGATTTATTTTGGTCCAATTTTAGTAATCTGAAATTAAGTGTCTATTCTGAGAGAGGCAATACAGGCATACTGACACCAAATAGAGTTTGGTGTGTGTTTCCCTGAACAAACAGCTTAGGGCCACTGTTTCTGAGACAAAATACAACAAATAACAGTTATTAGATTACCAAAAAAAATATACACTGATCATAGTTATATTATTTTAAACAAAACTGAAAAATTAAAGTTGCATAATTACTAAAAATAATTTTTAACTGCCTTGAAATGGAAAACTTTTTTTTAAACAAAAAAAATCAGGAAGACATGTTTAAAAACCATGGTATTTTAGAATTGTGGCTACACGTTAGAGGAACTGATTGAATAGCTGCATTATTCTGATAAATTATTTTTGCTTCAATGTTAAGTTATATAAATAATATAATTACTACATTATGACCTATTACCTAATAATTATTCCAAAACATTTATCTGACACACAGCAGTGTCAGCTCGTACTAAATGTTGTAAGATAATGGCTCTTCTACTTTTAAATAAGTGTTTTATGCCTTAGAAGTAGTGCATCCATAATTAAAGAAACACACAAGGGAATAAATAAATCCCATACATTCCTAAATCTGAAGGAATCCTTCAGCATTATAACTTGTTCTACAGTGCCTCTTATATCAACTACCATTAGGTTTCTTAGGAAAGGAAGCAAACCAAACACTTGTCCTTAAACCTTGCCTTCAACCACCCCATCCCAAATATTTCTACACATTGAGTAACACAAACTTTGCTGTCCTACCTCATTTGAAAGTATCTTGCCTTTCCTGTTTATAAAATCCCTCAAAATCATAAAAACTGAACTGCACACATTCTAGTTATCTAGTTCAAAACTTCTACGGAATAGCTGTAAAAAAAATACAAACCCAAATCTAAACAAACACCAAAGCAGAAAATCATTTTAAAGAAACATGCCTATGCAGACGTTGCAGAAAGATGGGCAGAAAGCAGGTCAAATACTGCAGTCTTATCCACCTTGCTAATAAACCTTTACCAGTAAACACTGTGTGCTCAAATGGAATTGCAAAAATAACAAAATTAGAATCCAAAATCAGAGCTAGAAAAATACTGAGTTGTTTGTCTTAAAGTATGAAAAAGGAAAATGCTATATATATTAGGTTTGCAGTCTAAAGAGTAGAAAGTGATCCAGGCAGAAGAATGACTTTTCTCAAAATTTGCCAGAGCTCCACAAAGCCCTTAAAAAGGGAGGAAAAAAAAAATATCCATAAAGCTCAAAGGATTGACTATACTGTACATGAAAAAAGCATACAACTCGTACACAACACAAATTAAGTATTTTTACTTTCTTGGAGCGTTCTTGAAAGACTATCCTCCATCTGGCTGCTGCTACTACTTGCTTTCAGTAATGATATTTGCAAGGCTTGGACAACTAACCTCATGCAGCCTCCACCAAAACATAAAAAACACGGGGGTACTCGGTAGTTAAATTACTACTTGTTAGATAAAGAAACCAAGTATGTACCACATTGTAAGCACACTGTAGGAGAATATTTCCACAATATACTTAAAGCTCAGACATCCAAACAAATCAATTCAGTGTAACAAGGTACAGTAGGTTACCTGATACACTGTAACAGTCCACGTGCATGCGCTTCTGTAGTTACCCGGGTTACCTTATCAACAAGGAAGGAGAGCTTTGTCACAGGCTGCTAACACCTACACGGGCAGCAGTAGCTACTCAGAAATGGAGGACGGACTTACAGATGCTGCCTGATGGTGTACCAAAACACAGATATTCCCACCCATATGCAATTAGTTTTTCTAGGGGGGAGGTAAGGGGGAAGGACGGATGAATCTCACTTTGAAAAATGTCTCAAGTTTGTATTGATTTATGTTTCAAGCTGCAATGTCTTTAACATCTCAGAGGATCCTCAACAAAAGGGTTCATCTCACTTTCTTGCTAATGTCTCCTAAAAGCCTCTTAAAAACATAACCAACTATCCTAAGAAAATGCTGCAGGGTTTCTAATATGTTGAGCTTCCATAACAGTCAAATCATCCATTATATTCCAGCTGCCTTCTCATCATTTTTTTCCTCTATGATGAGATACCATTGAACTTGCCAAGCGAGCAGGAAAACCTGTGAACACTGAACTGTCTTGTAAAAACAAAGACCCACCAAAGAAAAAAGTAATGGGCTTCTCTCTTTCTCCATTTCCATTTCATCTGTTTCTGTAAATGCACAGAGCACCTCCTCTCCTCTCCCCTCCCGCTATACAAGCGCGTCTAGCAGCCTCTGCTAGTGTGGAAAACAAGAAACAAGCCATGGATGCTTTCAGATCTTCCACTCAGAGAACTCAAGCTTCACAAAAAGTCCAAGCACTAGGAGCAAGAGTAACAATTCATAACAGTAATTAAAAAAAAAAATAAATCAACCCTAAAGTATTAATTCCCTTTCTGTGTTTGACAAAAGCATGCATATTTTGATGTCTGCATGGTATGAACACACACTGCAATTTTGCTGTACAGCAGATTGAGATTGAGGACAGTTTGGCACTTCTGACACGCAATACCGTTTTGTTGGTTTTGTTTGGGATTTGTTTTTTTTCTTAAAAATGTCTTAAATGGTAATTCTGAAAGTGCCTTGAAAGGAACTGGTAGTTAATAGGATAGACAGCACTGTTTCATAACAGCTTGCAAAAAAAATTCAGTCTATTTTTAGATAGGTGAAATGAATGTGGTTATTGAAGAAAAAAAAAGTCAGATAATACATAAAGTTGTTTTCATTTATAACTATGTAAATTGTGCATTTGTGTCAAATGTGACACTGTGAACAGTACCACATATTTAAATCCTCAAAAGAAATGCATATACCACATTCACATTTTCATCTTTATTTCAACATATCATCATGTTGTTATAAAATCTTACTTTTCAAAGAATGGCATTTAAATGAATCTCAGACAAATAAATCTTTCTCTAATTATGTATTAAAATCCTTCACAGGGACCTATTCATCTAGAGCCACCATTAGTTCAACTAAGAGCATATTTTGCTCAAAAACAGACTGATCAGTTTTAGGGTGCTGAATAATGTTCCCATTGTTAAAATAAATATCTATGTATACTGAATTCCCTCACAGCAATGCCAACAAAATCCTTTCCAAAAACCAAGCTAACACCTGTTTCTTTACTAATTTCACCCCATTATCCTCTCTGCTATCACCACCATTTTATTAGTCCTGTATTTAAAAATGATAGGCATTGGAGTGGGATAGAGGTGAACCAATACATATTAACATTTTCTTTCACGGTTCTTAATTATGAATAAATAAATAAATAATGTCTCAAAGATCTTCTTATATTTCTCCATTTTGGAAAGGTGACTTAACAACCCATTCCCCCCCACCATTTTCTGTATCTCTCATTGCTGATATTTTGTTATACTACAGCTAGTGAAAGGCAATGCAGTTTGCTTCTAGATATCTTATACAAATGTGTTTATAAATCAAATTAAATTGCTCATTTTGGTTTTTAAAACCATGCATGCCACACAGCACTTCTTCATTTTGAAAGGTGTTTTTTAGCCTGTTCCCTCACAACAGCTTTCAGTGAATTATCATGTCTTTCTACACTGAGCCATTCAGTAAAACGTATTTTAGATAATTTCAGCTAAGCATACAGTTCAAGTGCTTAGAACATTTTTTTTTTTCCACCAACATCCAATATTGAAATGGCAAAATAGATCATTTGGACGGGTCTTTTACATACAGTCGAAATTATTATTGTAAATAATTGGGGGGGGAAGTATTATGTTGCTTTGGAATTAAATAATTTTGAAAATAAAAATCGTGCCCAAAATTCAGTCACAAGGGAAACAGAAATGAGCTGGGCTGGGTGATTTAAAAATCAACAAAATAATCACCAGGAGATTATTTCACATCAGAAAACTTAAGGTGCATTTAGTACCCCAAAATATTTCTTTAAAACGAAACAGCTACTTGAAATTGTAATAATCTGATTGACAGATAAAATAATTGCTTTGAAAACACTTCTGAGTCATTTTGTCCTTACCTGCAGGCACGACCCATTACTGCATGCAGCGACTGCTCCATTTCCTAGCACAGACTTGAACAAGAATCACATCTATCTTACAGAATGTGACTAATTGGAGGATTTGCGATTTCTGAGCTACTTTGCAAAGGACACTCCCTTTCCAGATAACAGGACGCGAAACGCTTCGCCAAGTTATATTTCCTATGCATCTAAATTAAAAGGAACAACCCTTGCAACCGTGGAACGGTTTCCTTCAACACAACAGAATCGCGAGGTCTTAAAAGAAAAAAAAAAAAAAAACAAAAAAAAAAAACAAACAAACAAAAAAAAACCACAAAAAAAAAAAACACCCACCAAACAAAAACCACCATTAATTTAGAAACCGAGATGCTGCTCGCATGACAGTGGCAAGGAGCGAGGTCTGCAACACTCGCACACACGAACCAGCAGCCTGCTGTAATATGGTTTGCATGCGGCATCCACGAAGGCTTCGTTAACAACAACAACAAAATACAGATGAAAACAATTCAATACATCTCTACAAAAATGCACAAAGCTCAACCAAAAAGGGAGGTCCAATGGATACGGCACGATGACCGGCATGCAGCAGGTAAACAATGCTAGCGAGCTGGAGGAGGGAAAGCGAGCAGCCCTGCGCCGCTGCTCGCTCGGCAATGCCGCGCCGGGAATGGCTCATGCAAGAGATGCAGCCGTACCTTTCTGAAGAGGACGACTTCTCAGAGTTAACTGACATCAGCAGCTCAATCTTCTGCTTGATTTCTGGAAAAATCAGAAAATATTCACAACGGAGACCGCCTGCCCTCGCCTTCCACACTCTTATTAACCAAGCGAGTTTATTTCCCTAAGCCCTTTTGTTCGGAAGGAGGCCGCAGGAGCCACGGTGCCTGTGGGAGGGCCGGCCCAGCCGCGCTCTGAGGGACGAGGCGGGAGGCGTGGGCCGGGCCGGGCCGCGCAGATGACCGGGCACGGCGGCGGGCGGAACCATTCCGCACAGAGCCGGGGGGGGGAGATTGGGAGCTTTAGCCTCGCTCCTCGGTTGGACCCGGCCCAGCTACCGCGCCAGCCTCGCCGCCACCGCCACCCGCGGGTAAACCGAGGTGAGTTTGAGGGGAAAACACCGAAACGAAGGATTTATGGCACGGATTAGCTTCCCGGTGTAGTTATCTAAGCTGTACCGGACACCCTCGAAAACCTTCAGATCAAAGGCCCTGAAAAATATGGCTCTTTGAATCATTCTTATCACAAAGAATGAAGCGTTAAATCACTACTTTCATACACGGGTTAGAAATCAGACACAGAAAACGCTACGCACACCTGCGTTTTATTTTGTAGCACCTTGCCTCTAATTTCCTCTGAACCTCTTCTGAAAAGTACTAATTTTATTAAAAGATAAGGAAAAGGAAATGTCTATTAATTCCCAGTCTAGGGCTTGTAACGCCTAAGCGGAAACACCCTCCAGGCGACCCCGGGCTGGTGCTTCATGAGTACCCGCACCCAGCGCGGGCACCCGCACCAGCTGTGACTGTGGGGAGATGCACCCCCGTGCCGCCTGCCGAAGCACAACAGGCAGACTGAGGGAAATGAATTCACCAGGAACTCTGGAACCAAGAGGTTTGTGACCAGAAAAAAAACAAAAATTAATGTCACAGATGTGAGCATCATTTTAAGATCCGGAGACTATAGTGCCACCCATGGAAATCCTGGTAAGACCTGTTCAACATTAAGACTATGTCTGACTGTTTACAGCCAAAGTAACCTTCAAACCATTTGGGATTACCCATTCTATGATGGGAGAGCTTCAACATGACTTTTTTTTTCTTTCCTTACACGTATTTCAGATACAAAGCCTCAACCTTTCTGAAAGCAGAAGATGATAAACTAGATTTAATTTTTATATATTTTTTTTTAATTACCTATGTTAAAAACTTGAATGAGTTTATCATCCTCATGGAGGGGTTGCAAGTTAGCAGTGATCATCATCTGGTTAAGCATATGCCACTTGTGCTTCCTCCGAGAAGAATCTCGGTTCTTGCATCCAAAGCAGATGCTTCTCAGAGCTTAGAAAATGTCTTTGTCATGTCAGTATGTCCACAACTGGCTCCACTGTGTGACTGCAAGGACCATCCCAGGCAGCAGATCCTCCTCCAGTCACAGCTACTAGGAGACTCCCCTGACCACCTCGACTCATGTCCCAACACAGAAAAAAGCTCAGCTGCTGCAGGAATGTCCATGCTGGCAGCTGGGAAACCTCCCACATTCTGGGGAACTCCAAAACTGCAGTGTGCTGAATAAGCTTGACTGGTCTCTTTGACCTCATTACCGAAACTCCATAGCAGTTCTCATATAGGCCACATGCACCCTTCCCTTTGTGCCTTAGTTGTCCAGCTATCAAGAATGGATAACCACATCAGCTGAAGTCTCTGGGGTACTGGTTTATTTCAGTTAAAAAACAACCCAACAAACCTATGATAGAACACCAAATTATATAATTTTGTACTCAATACAGTCTTGAAAATAGCTCTTAAGACAGAAAAAAATGGCTATTAAGTATGACTTAAAAACGCAGAGTGACGAAGAACTGAAAACACTGAGTATCCATCCAATCACTGGAAAAGCCACTCAGGTTACAGTAAAAAAAAATAAATCTGACTATGCAGTACTGCACAAAGGCTCCATGAACAGCTTTAAAACCTCTACTTCATTTTTGACTATACAAATCACACTGATAAAAGAGATTTTTAGTGCAACATCTGACATTGGTGTTGATCATACAAATTAAGCTGTGCGCTGGATATATTGCTGCTCATTTGAAGATTGCTTCAAACAAGTGGAAGAAGGTAATCCTGTAATATTAGGGTTATCATATTTATGTTTAAACTGTATGAAAGCAGTGCAAAATATGAAATAGACCAAAGAACAGTGACACAGTGTGATCAAATACATCTACTAGAAGAGGTACCTCAACCAGGTATTCAGTACACTGCAAAAATATTTCTCTGAAAGAGACTGCCTTTAAGAAAATTCAGGAAAAAACTACTTTGATAAATCTTTGAATATAAATTATTTCATACTGCACAGGTTAAAAGAAAATATATGTACTTTTTTTTTAAGGACCAGCACACCTGCAATCTCTTCAAACTCTGACCCAATATGGTTCAACAAGAACAGGACACTTCACTACACATTGTGATAGCACATTTGTGTTGTCAGTACTAAAAGCTAAACCACAGAAATTTTTGTGGTATGGAGACTAAAGGTTTGGACACCTTTGTGGAGAAAGCTTATGTTTTTAGTTGTCTACTTTTTTTTTTTTTTTTTGAAACCCCTTCCATATGAAGTAATGTTAGAAGGCAGCCCTCAGTTGCTTACCCTCACTTTTGGACAGAGATAAAACTGACCATTTGGAAATGCAAAGTGAAGTTCACTTCCCCTAACACAGATCCTTGACACTAATTGCCTAACTATGTTCCCCAATCTCATAATACAACATCCTTTTTAGAATCACAGAACAGTTCTACTTGGGAAAGACTTTTAGACCAAATCAAACCATTAACCCAGCACTGCCAAATCACCACTAAACCATGTCTTTTAAATATCACCAGGGACAGTGACTCTACCACTTCCCTGGGCAGCCTCAGCCTGTTTCAGTGCTTTGCAACACTTTCTGTGGAGAAATTTTTCCTAATGTCCAACCTAAAACTCCCTGGTGCAACTCGAGGCCATTTCATTTCCTCTTATCCTGCTGCTTGTTATTTGGAAGAATGGATCAACTCCCACCCCACTACAACCTCCTTTCACATTTATAATTCCTTTTGAAGATGCTTAACCCTATTAAATTTTTAAATGGATTATATAAACATATACTAGCAAGGCAGGATTTCACAGCAAAACAAAATACACAGAGCTTGGAATAAAGTGATCAACTAATCCATAAGCAAAACTCCAGATAGGCTTTTCAATGGATGCCCAGAGATTATTACATTTATAATTTTTTGCTAACAATACATTACAAGACATTAAAAATACAATCTGATGTATAAATGACATCATGGCAAACTTGAAGTCTGTATGCTCCAAGACATGCACAAAGACATTTTTCTCTGACAGTATTTCACCTTTGGCACAAAGTGGCAACAAAGGTTAATATAGTGATTAAGAGAATTTCAATAAAATGAGACCTCACAGGAAAAAAAAAGTAGTCTAGCATCATTAATTAGTATTCCATCACAAGGTTTTGGGGTTTTTCTTTCTTTCTGCTCCTTTCCTGCCAATTTGAAATATTTTCTTATTTGGGATTTACCTGTTTTTTGTATCTACTGTCTGAGATTTTTGCAAGTGAACCCATTTCATTAAAAGCTTTCTAAAAGCAAATTGCACCTTTACACATCCATATTGCACCCCCAAGGTCAGGCCAATACCACCTTTATCACTCCCAATATAAAAGTGATCATGGAAATAATATCATAAAATAAAAGTTGAGTTTTACACTAAGGTCATTTTAGGCCAGAAGACAAAAATGTCTGCAGAAACAGTAATGTTATCACTTGTTCATTTTGATTATTCATAAACTATATGTCCAGAAATCTGGGCTCATTTACAGAATTTGTTAGAATATGCAAATTGCATCCTAAATCCAAAGAATAAGAGAAAAAAAACCCTCCAAATTGTGGTTACCCTACCACCCACTCAACCAGCCTTTGCAGCCCAGAAGAATGCAAATTACAGTAATCCTTATTACATTCCAAGTTAAAAAAAAAAAAAAAGAGAGAGAGAGAGAGGAAAGTTTTACAGCTGAGCAGCTTTTTCCTAAGGCCTCTAAGTATAAGCCCCTCCAACCTGACACAGAGAACTAACATTTCAACTTTTGGTTGACCTCAGGTACTGTGGCACAGAAGTAAACGCTGGACTATTCAGGACCAAAATCTGTTAGGGATTCAAAGAACACCACCATTCATGGCTTTTATGAGTTAATTATCTAAGTGTATTGATTAGTGCACAGACATACAGTGAACCTCTGCTTAGTGAGCAAGCACTTGTGTTCGCACCAAAGATTGTAGAATTATCCTGATTTCAGAGGCAACAAAAAGATGGCACTGTAAGTAGAACCGTATCTAGAGGAAAACATCATAACACTCTTGTTGAATGCAGATGAAAATGAATGAATGGAAATAAGCACCTGCAAATCCCAAAGCAGCAGCTAATAAAATAGATTTACCAAGCTACAAAGTAACAATATATTCAGGTACGGGTGGCAGTATCATTATCACCAACTTCTCAGCCATTCAATGCACTTTATCAGCCCATTTTGAGTAATTTTATGTTGTGTACAGAGCAAGTGGCAGACGATTGGCTGTCATCCAAGACCTGAGCGAAGCAGATACACTAAGTCTCTAAAGCCATACTATTCAATCTGCGATTGAATGAAAACAAAAAACAAGCTCAGAAAGGCTCTGCAATTCCCCAAATGGCTTCATAATCATCACTTTTTTTTTTTTTTTTAAACACCAAAGCAAAGCAGAAACTAACCATTTAGAGCAATCCATGCTTAGAGTTTTTTTAGCCCAGTTATTTGTCTCTGCTGAGATGGTCAGGTGTAGGTTAGATCAGAGGGAAAAGCATCAGATAAAGTTAAAATGGGGTCTAGTTTTAAAGAGAGTTTATTTGCCAAAAAAAGAGACCAGAGGCTTGAAAACATGGAGAAGAGAGCCCTACAAAGACATGCTGTCAGTTTCTAAACTCAAAGGGGATTTGTAGGAGAGCATCATGCCAGAGGCTCTGAGAAACCTTGTTTCCACAGCAAATCTAGAACAAACTACCTCAGAAAGGATAAGAGAAGAAACTCTTCAGACGAGCCAAAGAAGATATCTCAATAATGTGAAGAAGAAAAATAAATCTTGACACAGCAATTGAGAACCTCTCAACAATATATACATCATCTGGAAAAAAAGAACAGGGAACAGGACTAGCCTGGAGTTTTAGGTTTGTTCTGTTGTTGGTTTTGTTTGTTGGTTTGGTTTTGGTTTTCTTATTGGTAAAAAAAAAAAATAGAAAATAGTTCACCACAAGAACAACTACAAAAAAACTATCTTCTGCTTAAGCACAGAGGGAAAAGCGTGGACAAGGTATACAACACTGCACAAACTGTTCCCTATGACATGTGAGTAGAAATCAGAATCACCACTACTACACAGTCAACAGACAGAAGTCAGTTTCCCTAAAAACTTAATTGTGAATACTGCAAACAGATTACCTCTATGATCTAAACCAGATTCAGTAATATATTTCAATCTTGTTAATGTCAGTGCATGTATTAAATGTAGCCAGGGCAGAGAACCACTGTTGCAGAACTCAACTAATATAAGGTAGGGATTTTTCCTCTTTCAGGAGCAGGGGAAGACACAAAGTAGCAGCTAAAGATACCACCTTCAATTTTTGTGACGTAAATCCCTACCATACAAAATTTCATACTTTTTTTTTAAATAAACATTATACTAAACAGATAGAAATATATACTTAGTTTTTAATTAATAAGTAAGCTCATTCACATGTTTTGATAATCTAGCCTGATCATAAATGAGCAAGTTCAGTGTTTTTCTTCCATTTCTGTGCAGCACGTATGTAGGCACACAAACTCAAGATGCTTTTAGCTTTTCTTCTATAGTATCTTTAAAAATTTCCTTCCCCGTCAATATCCATCTTAGCCTATTCCCCATTGTCTTTTCCTTCTTTACATCACATTAGTTTTTTTGGATTTTACATTTTGGCTATTAAAAATCTCATCTTGCTGAGAGTTTGTACTTCCAGTGTTACTGTTAAAATAACTAACTCTGCTTTCCAAATCCTTCAAAGACAGAGTTTAAAATATTATACAAAGCAAATTAACCATTTGACCCATTCTTAAGGGTATTTTCAACCTTGAAACTATGAAAAGTATTAGGAACTTCTAACATGATTTTATGAGGACAGATCTAGGTTTTGAGCTGTGGACAGCTGTTGTACAAGTGACATACTAAACAATACAAAAGGCAATAAACTAGAATTCTCCTGATGAGACACCAGGTATCACAGGACAAAATTTACACACAACTTGAGAGGTCCACTCCTCAACCTCTTTTAGATAAGAAAACAAGGCGTTTCAAAATGACCCAAACACAGAGCAAGCCTAAATTTGATCAACATGTAAAAATGTATGGTATATGGGTAGGGGGAGTATGGAAGCACAAAAAATTAAAAAAAAAAAAAAAAAAGGAGAATTTCCCTAAAATTCTTCCACATGTTACTAAGCCTTTCAAGCAAGAAAAATAAGCAGTGGCTTTACGGACTTCTTCAGGTCTCTCACGCATAATATTCATAGCAATGCTGACGTAGAAGCCCGTGACTGCCTCATAGAATCATAGAATTGTCAGGGTTGGAAGGGACCTGAGAGATCATCTAGTTCCAACCCCCCTGCCAATGGCAGGGACACCTCCCACTAGATCGGGTTGCTCAGAGCCCTATCCAGCCTGGTCTTAAAAATCTCCAAGGGTGGGGCTTCCACCACCTCTCTGGGCAACCTGTTCCTGTGTCTCATCACCCTCATGGTGAAGAAATTCTTCCTAGTGTCTAACCCGAATCGACCTATCTCTAGTTTTAATCCATTCCCTCCAGTCCTATCACTGCCTGACAGCATAAAAAGTCCCTCCCCAGCTTTCTTGTAGGCCCCTTAAGATACTGGAAGGCCACAGTAAGGTCTGCTTGGAGCCTTCTCTTCCCCAGACTTTAGCCTCCCTAAAGAATAAGTGAGAGAAAAACCATTACATTTTGATACAGCAGTATCAAAATGCAAAGCATTTTGAGCATTTAGGTAAGAGTCATGTTTTAGTTACTGCTCTGAATGCAAAAGCATTCACACACATAGCACGAGTAGTAGGGACTGGATGAAAGGTAGAGAGGGAAGCACATACCCTGTCTTTGTATACACTGCACAAGTCCACACTAAGACCCTAACTAAAGTTGGGTCCCACTCCTGCTTCACTCATCAGGCACACACAGGAGGAGTTAGTATCTGACCAGGAAAAAAAAAAATCAAAATTAAAAAACAAGTGAATAAAAAGGAAGATGGATTTACTCAGTGATTTACAGGTACATTAAGTGGACTTAATGTTAACAAAGCTGAGGTTTTTTGTGGTTGTTTGCTTGTTTGGTTAGGTTTTTTTTGTTGTTTTCCATTGTTTTGGGGTTTTTTTAAGAAACTACAGGTTGCATCTGATCTTCTAGCAAACTCAGAGATACTTCAACACTGATTTTTTACATTTATGGCATACTTAAAACTCTACTGAAATCCTCTCCTTGGGTACACTTAAAGAATAGTAATACCACTGTTTTCCGTATGCGAGCTCAGGTTGGAAAAATAATATTTAAACAAAATCTTCTGAAGAAAATCTGTCTTCCTTAAAACTGGCTGCCATCCCCCATTAGTACTCAAGAGGTAAATCTTCCCTAATTTTTAAATACAGCCATCTTTCATCCTGATGACTCTTCCAGTTGTTTAGCCCTGTTCTCATTAACATGAAGGGAGGCCAAAGCCAATCTTAAAGACAGGATATACCTGCAATGGTAGCTGTTGCTTTGTTTTTGCAGAGAAAAATGAAGACCATTTATTGAGAACTCACTGAACAATGGTGTTTTATTATAGAAAAATAGCAACACTAGTATTAGCATTTTAAAACTTCACTTTACTGAATAGTCACTGTAAGGAGGGCACAGAAAAGCATGGGTACAGAAAAGAGATACAGAAAAGAATGAAACATGGTAGCAAGTAAACACGCACTGCAGGAGATATCGATATGGAAACCAGAAGCTTGGGAACATGAACCATATGGTCAAGCTTGTTTCTGCTTCTCCAAAAGGGGAAAAAGCATACAAAATACACACATGACTTTTACTTGTTTAAATATTTTGTTTCCAAATACATACAGTCAGAGTCACATACTTAATACCTCTGAAGAATTTTTGATACAGTCCTATTCTTTAGTTTCTTGTTTATGTTTATATATTGAAATTTTTGAAGGAAGCTTGTAGATAAATTTGAGGAAGCATTAGGTGTTTAAGCAGCATTAAAATATCCTATAATTATTCTAAAACCAGCCCATTGTAAACCCAGGGAAACAGAATTACAGTTAAATATAACTGCATCTGAATTTCTTGTAAGTCACCCACATAACTTATAACTAAGCCTTGTGCACATGATCTTTTGCCAGGCTGTAGTATTCATTAGTAGAGTGCTTACTGAAACCCAAAGATGACACTAAGAGGAATTCTTCATTCTAGTAGCTCTCCTGAGTTTGGTAGCTTTGTTTTTCCTGTACCAGATGCACATCCCATACTAGCTTGTTGCTTTTCCCTCCCATCTCACCACAATAACCAACTCTGCCCAATGTTTTTTCAAAAACTGTGGTTGTAAAAAAAGCCATTCTTCAAAGCAAAAAAATATAAAATTTAAACTTTTTTTGGCATAACTACTTATTCAGATTAAATAACAGCAAAGTACACCAAAAAAACAATATTAACCCCAAATATGTGCTTTTTATTTTCCTAATTATGTATATGTCTGTATTATTTATACATATTAACATTGTTTATATGATATGGTTTATATAATTTATATTGTATTTATAATTTATATTTATTTGACCTTCATGAGAAAGGTTTCTCTTGGACGGGAGAGGGACAGAGTTGAGAACATTTGTTAGAGTTGCTGGAAAGCTTATTCTTACAAGTTCATCCATTCAAGGGGG
>JANHFX010004035.1:0-10666 GCA_027560015.1 Chloroceryle amazona
ATCCATAAGAGAACTAGCAGCTTCGAAAAGTGGGAAAGAAAGCCACTTTTCTCTGTGTGCCACTTTCTCTGCTAGGAAACAAGTGTTAATATTTAGGAATATTGTTTCCCTAAGGAAAGTTTTAGTTATTAAAAGCAAAGTCATTTAAGGCTATTAATATTCAAAATACGAAATACTGGGCATTCTGGTTTTGTTAAAAACAACCCGGAGTGCTTTCTTGTACCACACAACTTGAGTATTTGGCTTTGGAAGGTTCTTTCTGTTCATGACTGTTTCCCTCAAAAACTTAGGGTGTGTGTGTGAAAGGTGCTTGTGATTCTCTCCCACCTGCCCCTGTATGATTACTGTCAGTAGATGGGGTGTCTTCACAGCCCTTCTGCTCCCTCATATTTCTGTTGTACATTAGAATGCTGTTGCCATGTTTCAGATATTGCAGAGGAGTGTAAAATGTGAGAGGCTTTTGTTCAAGAGCATTTAATATGTTTCTTCTAGTTCAGAAAAGTTTTGTGTAAGCAAGAGTTCAAAGAAAACTTGGAGTAAAACTGTGGTTGTTTGTCTGTAACTGAACTCAGATTTATCCTGTAATTTTTCAACAAGAGCACTTCCTCTAATGGTGGTAGCAACAGTAAAAACAGTTAAAATACACTGCACCGTAAGTTTGGGTTGGTTTTTTTTCAGATGTATCACCAAACCCACTAAACCTATTCTAGAAAGTAACCTGATGCTCACAGTTTAGAAGCTCTTATCAACACAAGTATTCTTCAAGTTGGTCCTGAGTTTCTGGAATATTGTTAGTGGGTGGTTGTAGGGCTCCTTGTTAAAAATATGCCTATTAAAGGGGGTGTTTAGTACTATGTATTTGGACACAGGACAGCAGAGTGTCCCAGACTGTGACTTCCTTTGATTGTTTCATGTAAGTTATCTACATCCCAATCTCTTTGAATTTTGTAGCCACTCTTTACATGCTGATAAAACAGTACATCATTGCTCTCAATACTTTGAGGAGCTGCGTTGGAAAGTAATGGTACATTCTTGCAGAATTCCTCTTTGTTTTCAAGTAGGTTTGTTTGGCCAGAGTCACAGCTTGAAACAAGCCATATAAAAATGAAACTTGCTAACTTTAGTATCCTTCTTATTTTTTTTGTTTGTTTGTTTTGTAACTGTGGCTGCTTGGATGTCATCTACTGCTGAGTACTAGTCATTATCAAAGTACAAAAGGCACTACCCTGTTAATACTTGGGTTTATTTCCAACATTCTTAATCGGGCATCTCCCTCCTTTCAGGGGGAGGTTTAGTTAGTGTGATTGTTCTACACAGTTGGAATTCCAAACTGGTTAAGATGTATTTGGATTATGTTTGGATTTACCATTCCAACAGTTTCACAAAAGCAGAAAAGCTGTTTTTGTTGGACTGTAATAGGTATCCCTTTTATGTTTTCATTAAAACTTTCAGGGAACTAAAGGTTGATAACAAGCAATTATGGCAAAGTAAACTGAGTTGAAGAAAAAAAGCACTGTTCTTTTTGTAGACTGTATATTCTATACGACTGGAATAAGCACATTCATAACTCGCTTTGCTTTGCTGTCATCAGTTTATCTGAACTTCTAGAGGCAACCTGGCGCATTCATATTAAAAAGTTCTAAAAATATATGTGAATCCAAAGAAAGAAAAGAGGAAAAAAATGCAACCTGCCCCCAAAACCAGCAACCCAAAAAAAAAAGCCAGCACAAAAAAAAAAACCCCCACACATAAAACAAAGCCAAAACTGAGCATAATGAAACAGCTTATGAAACTATCTCACTGCATAAATTCAGACACACGTTTAACTCAAAAACTTCCTTTATTAATCTTAGTCATCTCTTAAAATAAAAAATAGTATTAGAATGTGATGCCAGCTTACAGTGGCACCACTTGACAGTTGTGAAAATCTTACTCAAAAACCCAGACTAAGGTGCAGAAGAAAGTGGGAAGGACCAGTAGGTTATTTTGCAAAAGCGTTCATTTACATTTCCCTATCAAAGGCATTATAAAGTATGTTTTTTCTGCCTCCATTTTTCCTTGGAATAGTAATGTGATTTCTGTGACAGATCAATTTTTGTCACTTTTGGCATCTTCATGCAGAGGCAAAGTAAAGGCCTTTTGGTAGTTTGGGTTTAGCTTGCTTGTGTAACTTTCCTGCAGCATCCAGAATAATGTTGTGCAAACAGCTTGGAACAATAAAGCTGGTGTTTCTCCATAAAGCACAGCATAGCATTTGCTGCTCTTTGGTGATCATGAAAGCTCATATTAAGCATCCTTTTGTTCTGTGGCTTTTAAAATCGTGCCTTGATTTAAACCAGTAGTTTATTGCTTTCAGAAAGATGCTTTTCTGCTGGAAGAATCGGCAGAGGGAAAGGGACCTTCTAGTTTCACAGTGTGGTGTTTGGCAGGTGCTTGCATTTTTGAAGTTTTTAAGAAGTTAATCAGAGACAAAATGTATTTTTAAAATATCTTAGAAGTTTTAAGTTTCCTTTTTTTGAACCTGGGACCTCATTATGATTGTACTCAGGAAAGAGTGGGTGCCACACACAAGGCACAGCAATAAAATGCGAGGTAGACTTGTAGATAATAGGGGAAATGCTGCGGAATTCTTTCAGTATCTCCATGCTATAGCTCTCCTGTTACCTATAAATTGCTAATGGAGTTAACTAGAATTAAAGAAAAAACACGTATACATTAGAGAGAGAAGAAAAACAAAACAAAAAAAATCCAAACCCAAACCACTGGCTTCTGTTTCTATTTCTGTCAAAAATTCCTCCTTCATCTGAGTGAAACCATTAATTTTCTGGGTTTGTACATAGGGTAATCAAGGCCTAGGACAAGGGGTGGGGTAGAGGAGGAGCCCTCTGACAAGGATGCTGTATGGAAGCTAACATACTGCTTGTGCAGAAGAGGGTAGCTGGGGCTTGTTGAGCAGCAGGAGTAGAAAATTACATGGGGAATTGTTTCTCTTATATCCCTTGGCAACTGCAGTTAAGTTACCAACTGAAATGACTGGAGCACAAGAATCTGTTTTGTTCTTTCTAATGGTATGCTCAAGATACAGTGCTCTGACTGGCTTAACTTTGTACACCTTGTGCAAGCTACACTACTAGTTAACAAGCCCAAATGACTTGCAGAGAGGTGCAACAAAGGGAATATAAGCAAGCTTCCTGTCTGTACTGTATTTAGCTTGCATACACATGTTGTTGACTTACGTTCAGGCTTGCATGGATGCCTGGTGAGGGATAGTGCTTGAATTTACACTAGCAGCAGCAACAGTGCAAACTTAATATTGTAGAGTATCTCTTCTGTTCAAGCATTATTTCCACTTGACTTACAGGGAAGCTAAAGCATGCCAAATCAGTCAGAGAAATATGTTTTCTATCCTCTTTATCTCTAGATCTTCAGTATCCCAGGCTTAACAGTCATTCTTTTGTGATTATATATGCCTTAAATGAAACCTTGTTTTTCAGGGAGCAAACTACTGCGCTGCCATCACCTTGTGAGTGGAACTGGGGGCACAGCTGTACAACAAGCCCAGAGCATTTCACGTCAAGTAGGCAGAGACATTCAAAAATCATCATCCCTTACAAGGTACTGGTCAAGTCGCATTTGTTAGAACTGGCCATTAGCCTAAACCAACAGATTCTTGTCATATGCTGACTGTAATGCTAATTCTTTTAGCTGTGTTTTTAAAAGGTTTTAAGAAAGTTTACTTCACAATCTGAACTAGTTCTTTAGGATTCCTGAAGCAACTTAGAATGAGCTTACACACATTTGCTGAAAGCTTGATCAGGCCTTATGAAGAGGAGAGACTTCTGCAATGAAAATATTCTGCTAAAGTTATGCAAATAATAATGCACAGGCCTGTACTAGTTCATCTCTTAGCTAAATGTTGGTAAAGAAAGGTTTTAATATATAGTGATGTCTTCAGCAAATATAAATATATAGCATGGATTTAGAATGAAATAAATTACTGTAAGCACAGACACTAATAATAATGCTTGGTGACTCAGTAGAGTCCTGGGAAACAGAATAGCCACACACAGGGAGAGTTGTTTTGCTGCATATTTTCTTACAGTACATCACTAAGGTAAATATAATCCTTTTGGCATCTTAACCTTGCTTTTGAAATCTTTTCTCAAGTGCTTTCAGAGAGAATAATCCGTAGCTTTGTACATTCACCAGTGTGCTTTGAGTGTTTTTGTAAGTCATTAACAGATGACAATTTTAATAGCTATTACTGCTTTTGTAATTTACTTGAAAAAGTGGGTATCAGTTGCCCTGTCTTTCTATTTTGTGGTAACCAAAGTCTCTCAAAGTTAGTTTAATGTTCTGGGAGTGAAGGGAGAGGACCCTAGTTAGTAGGATTCTAAAGACATGACAGAAAAGGTAAAAAAAAAAAAAAGTCATTATATAAAATAGCAAACAAACAAATAATGTTCAGATAGGGCATTGCATGGGGGAAAAGATGAAAATAGGAATGAAGCATAGCTAGGCAGGAATGTTCCAGTTGAAGTGTCCAGCAGATTCTAGTATTTTTCCTCAAAATAAAAAACTTTCGTATGGTATGCAAACCTTACACCAGGGAGTGTAGATACTTGCAAACACAGCTTGGTGAAAGAAACTCTGGAACTGTGTATCCACTAAAGAAAGTTGCCTCAAACTGCATTCAGACACCTTGCCTGTGGGCTCCCAGGAGTTGTGGAACTGGCAAGTGAATGACTGGGCTGTCTTGGTGTCCATCTGTTTTCTCACTTATTCTCTCTTGGATTCTCACTGTCTCGTTTCAGTTCTTCGTGAAAAACGGCACCCAAAAGTGAGCATAGTACCCTAGCTGGGACCTTGCTATTGCCGAACAGGGCTGCAGAAATGCTTTGTTTCTTAATGAGTTCGTCAGCAGGAGGCTTGCCAGTATAAATAGCATGGGGAGACGCAGAGCTTTGAAGCATAGTTTTAGTTCTCTAAATGACTAACTTGGCTGAAGAACTGCTGTCTGGAGCTTTGTTTTTAAAATAAACTTCTGTATAGGGAAAAAAAGATTAACAGGGAAGTTTTGTGTATGTTACATCTTTTGTATTCTGCATATTCTTTTGCTTGTTCTTAATAAGTATAATCTCCATGAGAATAGGATCTTTGTGTTCTTTACTGTGTTGTCTTAATTAATTTGAGTGGTAATAGTTGATTACCGTGGTGAAGTTTTTGATGTTGTAGGGCTTGGTTTCTAGTGAAGAAAGGCAAATTGCTAAAAGCAGAGGGTTGTTTCATAGCTTTGCAAGGAGTAGTCAAGAAGCATGGAGAAGAAGGAAATGAGATGTAAGCAAAATGAACGTTCAAACAGTACACTCAATGTGGTGTCTTCTGTTTAAAATGAACAAGATGGAGATGGGGAAGAGCTTTCAGGTGTTGATACACACTTTTGTATGGTGTTTGAGGAGAAAAACGGTACACACTTGTGGTGTTTTTATCTGTTTAAACTACTTTATTCTCTAGAATTACAGTACCAGATTTTGTAGTGTCTTAAATTAAGAGGTCACAGTGCTTATGCTAAAGAAAGTTGCTTCAGTTTGCACAGTGCTTAGAGAGGTGAGGGGGGTTGTGATGTGTGATCAAGTAGAGTCACTGCTGAAGTCCCTGTTTCACTTCCTAGCAATAGGTCACACTATTTCCTTTGCTTGCCTGACTTTACTAGTGTAATTTTCAAGATGCTGCAGTGTAGTCTAAAATACTGCAGAAATGCAAATGTGTTTAGAATAGATTATTTCTTCATTCTCCCTACTACCACTTCTTGTTGATTATTACTAAGCACCTCTGCATACTCTTATGCTGCTTTTCATCTATCCTGTGAAGCATGCTATACATCTGTGTTTTCTAATTTGCCTCATCTTCTAGCAACAAACAAAGCAAGCAGTGTTTTGCTGCTTTTAGCAGAACAAACCTGTTAATATCTCTAGTGCTATGCCTAGTTGTTCAGTGTATGTGTTGGTCACAGTGAATGTTGGGGTTTTTTTTCTTTTTATTGGTGAACTTGAAACTGAGTTTAAATTTGGCTTAAACACTGCTGCTTCTTGTTCTAATCATTATCTACATGTTTAAAATTTTGTTGAAGTATCTAGGTGAATCTGTACATGTAGATTTTAAAAAAAGAAAATATATATCCTTACCGTGAGAATGCCAGAATAGGTGACTAGGTGGCCAGGTGAGCCACAGTGGATTTTGTACTGTTGATTTCCCCAGAAAAAGCATATTTGAAGTGTGGGATGCTGTTTGTCACACTTTGGTGTTTCTTACAGGCACATCTGTGCTTTTTAAAATAGCAGCCTTAGAATTGCTGCTTTGAAACCTGGAAAGACTGTATAGCTGTGCATCCTTACAGAAGACTGGAGACAGCCAACATGCTGGACCCTGCAAGCTGCATGCCAAAAATCTTTATGCTTCATAATCAAAGCTATATTTTTGAAGTGAAGAAAATGGACAGAATAATGAACACATCATTCTGTTTTAAGATGGCCCTTGAGTCATGCAGTAACCCAGGAATGACAGGCTAATTCAAGTGGAAGGGGACATCAGGAGTTTCTAGCCCAACTGTGAGATCAGAACAGGTTCCTTGCATCATTTGAGTTTGAAAATCTCCAAGGACAGAGACAGTATGACCTCTCTATGCCCTGGGTCCATGGCTTGGCTGCCCTCACAAGGAAAGTTTTCTTGTATCCAACAGAACTGTTCTTGTTTGAACTTTGCCCATCCACTCCTATCTTCCCACTACACACCACTGTTAACAACCTGGCTGCATCTCCTGAGTCTCCTCCCATCAGCCCCAATGGGCTGCTGTGAGGTGTCCTGAAGCCATCCTTCCTTCAGGCTGAACAAGCCTAGATGCCACAGCCTTCTCCTGTAGGGCTTGTGCTTCAGCCCCCACGATCTTGGTGGTCGTCCATTGGATTCACACATGGTAACAGGTGCCATGATAGTATTCATGTCTTCTCTTCTTCAGTCACTGGAAGGCAGAGACTAAGATTACTGTGTCATACAGGGGACTTTACCCCAGTGTAGAACTGCGTATTTGAACCATATGTAGCTCCTGAGCAGTTTGAGGGCCAGAGGTCAGCTACCTACACATACTCTAATCTTGAAGGTTGAATCTGTTACGGCCCAGCTTGCTATATAAAGAAGTGGACATAATTGGATTTATGAATCATTTACGTAGGACTGGGATGACTGATTTGTGTGATTTTGCAGGCTGATGACAAACAGCAGTTTAAAGAGATTGCCTAGAAGGGAATGGGTGAAGGCTCTTTGGCAGCATGGTATTTTTAGAAACTTCTACAGTGCCTTTCATCAGAGGATTATGAACACTTGCTTAAAAACAAAAGTAAAACTGTTATCTCTGTTCAGACAGTTCAACAACTGGACTAGCAGCCTACATTCCTAATATCTCTTGCTAAAATCAGCTCCCCTTCTTTAAGGAGGTTGCCTGTTTGCTGTACTGCCTGGAAACATTACCAAGTGTTGAACTTTAACGTTAAAAACAAACAAACAAACAAAACCCCCAAACCAACAAACGAAAAACCCCACCAAACCCAAACTGGTTGTTAGCAGGGCCAGTTGAAAGGCTTGGTAGTGAGGAGGAGGTAGAGAGAACCTAAATCACAGTGTGATAATTGCACTTAGTTGCTGCAGGCAAGTTGAGGATAGTTTTACTTGGTCGGCAGGAGTAACTGTAAGAGGCAAGTTGTTTTGAATTTGCATCTAGTGTTAAACAGGTGTTCCCTATGAAGGAGCATAACTGCGTCATTCACAGTAGCATTAGATGTCTTATGGAATACATCCTAGGTTTTGCACGTGTTTTACAGCAAGTAATCTCTCTAAATGAGTGCTACACAGACTGTAGATTCATTCTGATTGTAGGCAAACGATATCTGCCTTGACAACTTAAACTGAAAATCTCAGTGGGAAATGTGGTTACTGGAAGTTATTTGCATGTTTCTTATAGAGTTCATACCAACTAATCTGTAATCTGGAAGGTATGTATCTGTGGAGTGATTTTAAAAATAACATTTTGTGAAATCCCCAGCACATGATATTGCTTGGTACAGTTATTGCACATGCACTGTAGCTGGTCCTAAACATTGCAGAAGACAGAGCTGCACTTTTATAGCCCAAATCATGTAACTTTGACATGGTGTTTGTAGCCAGCCTTTACTCTTCATGATGCAGTATTCTTTCCAGGACTGACTACAACTGTACCTGCACCTCCTATGTCAAAGTCAGACAGTGAGTGAAAAAGTGCATGCAGCCATACCTCCAAATACTCTGAAGTGTGCAGAGACCTACAGAGACAGTAGTCATTTTGCTTCTGCTTGTGCTGCTATCCATAGCGAGTTTTGGCTAGTTTGTAGGTATTCGGTATAGTCACTCATCCACTATGCAGGGTCTTCTGGCATCTTAGAAAAGAGTCAGGAGGAGAAGTTGCATCTAATTATATACTTAAAGATTAATTTATTTGTGCTGTGGTTGAGGGGCTTGATTTTATTGTCCTTCAGTTTAGAAGAGGATGGGGATGCTGTCCTCCCATAGAATGGCTTTTAGGTGAATTGAGTGGTTCTTGTACCTGTTCTTTTTCCTGCCTCAAGAGGCAATAACTTGTGGTGCTGGAGGAATTCCCGAAGCTCTTGTCACTGCTTACATTGCTGCTTTATATCCTTCCATTTTTCGTTTAGCTGGCATCATTATCCTCTCAAGGCCTACCTGCATATCTACCTTGGCTGTCTAGCTCAGTCAAAGGGCAGTAAGTATTGAGGAAAGCCTAAAAGTCTGTTTTCTGTGGTTGAATTGCAGAATAAGTAACACGTAAATTGTTGTGTTATTAATAGTTACATCAGTCTGTGACATGAGTATGGGCATCTGTGCACTTGGCCAAGCTCTAGTGTAAGCAGAAATAAGAGGTTACTTACTGCTCACATTTGCAGACTGGTATGGATGATTTATCTGTCCATTGTGGAATGGTAGCTGTTTGGTTTGAGAAAAGGAATAAGAAAGCAGGAAAATATGTGTCCCCTGTACTGTTGCAAGTGAGAAGTTTTATGGACAAACACAGGAAATATCTTGATAAGCCCGAAAGGACTGGTTTTCAACTGTATTTGCAGGAAACTAAATGGAGACAAACTGATAGACCCTTCCCAGGTGATGATTGGTGGTAAGGGTTTGAAAAGCAGCCTGCTTTGCTTGCATAACTGTTGTCAGTTTCTGCATCTGTGTTGCACTTGCCTCAGTATAAGTGTGTGTGTCGTCTTTGTTTGCTGTTCTGCATCTCAGGGAAGTACAGCCTTATGACCCCACTATCAGTGATAACATTGTGTGGCTTTGGTAAGGTCATAGAACATGACAAAAAGGAGGCATTAAGAGAAGCCACAGCTTTTGTCTGCAACAGGAAGTAATATTCTTTCATCTTGGACCAGTTAACCAGACCTTTATGTTGTTCTGACTGGCAATGTCTGTATTACCCAACAGGCTAGTGGGGATCAAGTACTTAGCTCTTCATCTTCTGCCAGAGCCTGGGTGGAGGGAGGCAGTGGTAGTCTATGCTGCCAGGAATTTGTGTTAAGAGACTGCAGTCCCACCGTAGGTCTTACAAATGCGCTCTCTAACTGGATGGCAATAGACTTTTTCAAAAACAAGAATGGATCTTGCATCTGTAACTATGTAGTTGTCTGCAGCATAATCTTACTATATTTTATCAAAGTCAAAACCTGTTGATGCTGTTTTCATTGTCTTGTCATTTCAAGGAGGTTAAGTATTGGACATTAGCTTTCTCTGCTGATGCAGTGGTGTAATACCCTGTGCTGGTGTTCCCAGCCAGTGATAGCTCTTTGTAAAGTTGCCTCCTGATTGCACAGATGTGCAGAAGTGCTCAGTGGTGCAAAGTGGCATCTGTCCTGACTTGCTGTGTGTCCTGGTTTGGGTCAGAACAGAGCTAGTTCTGTTCAGTGATTTTACTTTTCAGCTCAGTTCTTCTAACTAACTGCACTGTCTGAAGTCAGCAGCCTGTTCTCATAGGCAGTGTCTGCTGCTGGCAGTGAGAACATCCCATGATTATAGAGTTACTACCAAGGGTTGGTGTGCAGAGCAAGGACACTGCTGGATCTTGTGTATCATATTGGGAGTGCAGGAAAGTGAAAGGCCGCAGCTGCAGGGAGGAGCAGACAGGGCAGGTGACCCCAAACTGACCAACCAGCTATTCCAGCCCATATACATCATATTCAGTATAAAGCAGAGGGATCTGGAAGGTCTATAGGTTTTGCTAGCTTGTTAGCTTGCTTGATTGCTCACTTCTCTCTCTCTGGGGGCTACTGGGCTCTTCTCCCCTCTTGGACCACTTTGCCAGCTTTGCTTGGCTTGGCTCAAGTCCTCTTTCGGTTCCTTCCTTGGAGCATCCAAGGAGGACTCTGTCTGTTCTGCCTTCGATCACAATCGGTGTGTTCCTGAATCCAGTACCAGAATCCAGCTCCTAAACACATCTCCCGTCTGTTGTGGGTCTGGGTCTGGGACCCCCAAGGTGCCTGCTCCACAGAGTCAGTGGTGGTGGTGATGTGACTGCCATCAGGGGGTTGGGTTCAATATGGGTTTTGTATATAGTTGTACATAT
>JANHFX010004037.1:0-36873 GCA_027560015.1 Chloroceryle amazona
TCCTTCCTTCCTTCCTTCCTTCCTTCCTTCCTTCCTTCCTTCCTTCCTTCCTTCCTTCCTTCCTTCCTTCCTTCCAGCTTCCCTGGGTCAGGGAACCACCCTTCTACCTCAAAAACCTCCAGAAAGGAAGAAAAACTGTAGAGCTTCATCATGTGGTTTACTGTTGCCAGAGCCACTCACTGTTTCTGGTCTGACATAATAACATATTCAACATATAATAACATAATAACAGATTTTCATTCTGATTTGTTATTCACAGAGAGAGGAAAGAAATTAAACAAAGTCAAAACTAAAGCAAACAGGGATCATAAGTTTTTCAGGAATGTTTTATGACAACATTATATCTAACAAAGAGGAAAATAAAAAAGAACCTTTGATATATCAAGAGATAAGACATAAGGGAGAGAAGCTTTATCTCAACACAAAATTCATTTTGACAAAGATATATTCTATTAAGTGGGGAAATTATAATTAGAGTTATTTAATAGAGTCTACCTAACAGCTGTGTAAGAACATTCTAAACATTATTGTTCACAATTGGATAGTGAAATGCATCCCTAAAGTAATCTCACTGAGGTGAAATTGGTTTATTATTATTATTTTTGTAGCTGAGGGGATTTCTAGTAAATTTAAACAAAAATAAATTAAAACTGTTTCCTTCCCTAAAATAAATACATAACTTTCAAACATATTTTCAGGGAAAACAAAGTTCTCTTTGGTAGTCTTGCCACAGAAGAGAAAATTACCTGTAATAATGTTATTCTTCTGACAATTAGAGTATGTCAAGGGTTAGGGCTGTGTTGGTCACTAGATGAATGACAGATGCTCTCTATTAACTGCTCTCCCATCCCAAAGGGGAAGATAATGAGAGACACTTAGGGATTGGAAAAGAAAACTAAAACAACTTTATTCAGCATAATAACACTAAAATTAAATATGTACAAAGCCAGTATTGAACCCAGCCCTTTTGATGGCAATTACATCACCATCACCTGTGGAGCAGGCACTGGGACATGCAATCCAGATTGGACTCACTGGCAGATGGGAACAAAATTCAGGAGCTGGATTCTGGAACTGGATTCAGGAATGCACAAACTGGGATGAAAGGAAGAACAGATAGTCCTCCCTGGACACTGCTCATTGAAGATGAGAAAATTACCTTTGTGATCAATTTTATACTAAAGATGACATATATGGACTGGAATACCTTAGCTTAGGGTCACCCATCCTGTCTACTTCTTCCCACAGGTTCAGCCTTTTACTTTCTGCACCCTCAACACAGTACACAAGATTTAGCAGTGACCTTGGTCTTCACAGGAGCAAGTATAAGTAATAGTCTTTCTGTACATCAATCCTTGGTAGTAACTATAAACACTGAGTGTTATCACTGCTACAAGCAGAAACTGTCTGTAAAAATATGCTGTTAACTTCAAAAAGTGCAGTCAATTAGAAGAGGCTGAGCTGAAAAGTAAAATCACTGCACAGAATTAGTTTTGTTCTAACTCAAACCAAGACAGAGTAATAAAAATTAATTATTTTACTTTTTTATTACCCCAGTAATTGGAAGTCCCAACTAATAATACCATAAGCTCATGACAACCAGCATTTGGTCTATGGGTTGAACTGAACAAGAAAAAATATGAGTAACTCTGTAAGTCAGTGCCTTCATGAAAAGTATGTGTTCTAATTTACTTGTTTGTTTAATCATTCACTAAAGAATGATCCTACATTTCACCCCACTTCTTGATCAGAAAAAAAAAGTTACAGTGAAGTGAGTAGGCTAAGTAGGTGAATAAAATTGTTTTAGTGAGCACTGATGAGTGTTAAATGACTATCCCAAGATACAAAGTCTACAGGAAGGTAATTGGAAAGGAGATACTCTGCTTCAATAGAAATAGTACCTGCCCTGCAATACCTTAGGGAAACAGAACAATCATAGTTACTCCCAGCTCTATTTATTGCTCTACATGCTGCATAGAGGAGACAACCTTAACACTTAAGGGTTTTGATTTTCTTAATATTGCCCCAAAAAAGCATTTCATTTGTTCCCATTGTGGTTAGGGAGAGAAGTAGAGAGAAATATGAAGACAAGTAATACCCTGATGTATGAAAAAAATATCACTAATTTATTTCTATTAGTGGTTATGTTTCCTATGTAATTATTATTTAAAATTTGGTTTGATATTCCTGAAGGGCTGACATAAATATTGGCAATAGAACTTCTATAGAGGAAAAAATCCTCTCATGATACATCTTTGTCATACCATTACATACATAATAAAATAGGTTTACGGTACTCCAAAATCTGCTGAGAAATGGTTCTGGATTTTGTTTACTTATTTGTATAATCAGCAGCTTAAAAATGGTTTGGAATTCTTTCTTCTCCTTTTTATGTTTTCTAAAGAAATCTTAAAATCATAAAACCACAGAATCATAGATCATGGAATGGTCTGTGTTAGTTGTAAGGAACCTTAAAGGTCATGCATTTTCAACCATACTGACATTGGCCATGACACTTTCCACTAGATCAGGTTGCTCAAAGGCCCATTGACCTGGCCTTGAACAATTCCAGGGAAGAGGCAACAGCAACTTTTCTGGGTAACCTATTCCAGTGTATTTCTTCTTAGTATGTAATCTGAATATACTTTCCCCCCATTTAAAACCATTGCCCCTCATCCTATTAATACACTCCTTGATTACAAGCCCCTCCCCATCTTCCCTGCAGGACCACTTCAAATACTGAAAGGCTACAACAAGATCTCCCTGGAACCTTCTCTTCTCCAGGCTGAAAACCCCCAACTAAGTGATACATCTGTCAAATCCATGTCTCTCCAATTTAGAGGCAAGGGTGTTAAGTAGGATAGTGTCAAATGCTTTGCACATGCCTGAGAAGATGACATCAGGTACTCTTTCTTTGTCCATCAGCACTTTAAGTTTGTAATTTTATTCTTCATAAAATAAAAATATAAGAAACATAAGAACTCAGCAGGACTCAAAAGGCTCAGATGCAAAACACCACCGTTGAAAAACTAAATCATTAAAATCCATTCTTGGACACTATAAAGCATGAAAGCTTCCCTAAATTTACTTTTTATTGAGCTCATTTAAATTTCTCACCAAGGTATTGCAATAATTCATAAAAATTAACAATGTAGTTAGTCTTGTTCGTGTTTAAAGATTTACTTAAATTTTAGGATCAGTTCAAAGTCTTCGAAAGCTGCTGTGTGTGTTAGCTTTTACTGTCAGACAATATATCAAAGAAAACATAAAATACCAAGCAAGCAACTGACTCTTTGGTGTTGACAACAAGTGCCTTTTATAAATACATTAATGATGGAGATAGTGTTTTTCACTCAGTATGCACTGAGACATAATGAATTTAGGGCCCCAAGCTGAAACATATTTTCCTCCCGAAAGCATAGTCATTTAAACAAGCATTGATTTGTTACCTCATGTGTTGACACTTTATGATGAGTTTCTTCAGAGCTAACTTATCTTTTCAGATAATAAATAATGCACAAAGGAAAGAAAATAATACATGCACACACAAACAAAATACATACCCTTTTTTTTTTTTTAATGGAATACTATCATTATTGAATGCTGAGGTTGCTTAGGTGATGCACAAGGACCCACAGAATTGTGAGCAGACATCTATTAATCTTATTTTTATTTACTAACGTAACCCACTTATTAGGAATAAATATCTTGGTACATTTCTAAATACTTCAATATGTCGTTTGTGTACATAAATTATATTGTATTGTATGATTATTCCTCCCAGGTACAGGAATAAATAAGTTCCAGTTTAAACATGCATCATTAATATATCTGAATTTGCTCAAGATAGAAATACTGTCTTTATTTGCAGTGGTGTAATCTTTTCATGGGCTTCCTAGAATTACATATATTTTAATATACAATCAACATTGATAAATATCATTAAATAGTCAGTCATCCAGCTAATTTTAAAAGTAATTTGTTCATTCTAAATGAGTCATGAAAGATCACTAGAGTGTCAATGAGGAGTAAGAATCTTTCCAAGAAGAGGAGTCCCTTGATGAAAAAAATCTAGAGAAAAGTATGTCACAATCCTAAAACAGATGCACCAAATCTGTCTCTAGAGGAAACTTCCCTTTTTCATTGAATCTACAGAATAATCTAAACAATAAACTCAGATTAGAGTCATAACAGTTACAAGATTTAAACTCTGTGAAAATATGCTTCCAAAACAGATCCAGACTTTGTTTTCCTTTTCACTTGTTTTCCCCGTTACTTCAAAGCACAAATTATGTTGAAAGACATGTAAATCAGTCTAGGGAAGAGCATATACTGATTGACAGAAGACCAATCAATATTGTTCAAGCTTGATCTAAAGCCTCCAGTCTTAAAGCACTGAAGAAGCACCCCCAGATCTCTCAAAATTTCCGTAAGTTCTCTTTATGTTAAAAGCAGTTGCAGCCTGACCTCAGCATATATACAATGAACTCACTCTTCTATTATCTGGGAATTAAATTGAATAAAATCATAAGCAAATACAAAAAGATTCATATCATTCCTATATGTGCATGCACGTGTGTACAAATATAATGTCACTTGTTTAATCAGCTTTAGGAACTGGCTGTTTGCTGCCACTTTTATGATTTTCCAGGTAGAATTACTGTAGCTTGCTTTTTATTCTATTTTATGCAATATTAAAAAGATAAAAATAAAAAACCCTATACCCCAATGCTCAATTGGCAGCTGTGGAGGAAGTGAAGTAATCCTTATTCCATGGAACAGCTTGTCTAGAGTCCAGGCCAATAAGTAGAGATAGATTTATTGCAAATATGAGATTGGATTTAAGAAACTGTTTTTCTGAGATTAAAATAGCATTTGAAACATAATAAGGAGGTACATTAAGAATCTATGAAAGCTTTTTTAACTCAAGACATTTTTTCCCTATTTTCTAACCTTTTGCATTTTTACCTTTTCTCAAAATATTTTTCTCTCTCCCTAAATATCTCACTTTGTTCTTTTCTCTTCTTTCTAGATACTCTTCTGAGTGTTCTCTCCTTGGCTGTGTATTTTGCCCTGCTGCTTCTTTTGAAGTCAGTGGCAAATCTTTTATTGATTTCAGTGTGAGAAAGATCAGCTTTTACTCCTTTCCTTCTCTCCATTTTACCATCTGTAATAGCTGGTAGCAAAAATCCCACTGACTTGGCTCTGATCTCTGAAGTGCTGGTACACCATGCTTTTGAGTTTTGATTCCTGTCAGATCATTTTTTTGACAGCCAGAACTGTATCAAAATAGAAGAACTATTGTGCCAAAAAAACCCCCAGGGATTATAAACTATGTTTTAATCTTTTCAACTAGTGCTGAGTGTTAAGATTTCTTGTGTAATGTGATGCCTATTTCTCAGCTGCTTATCTTCTTTCAGACATCATGCTCATGCTGTTCATTAATTTCACCCACTCAGTAAGACAAGCTGTAAAGAAGGCAGAGCAAGGCAGAAAGCAGTACCTCTTCAGTTTAGCTCATGGAATTTCTTCACCAACTATCTCAATAATATGCAGGTAAAGAATTTGGGGATACTTATATTGATATGATTTACAACAACAGAAGATATAAAAGCCAACACTCTTACCTGCAATGATTGGTTTCTATGTCTCACAATAGTAAAGGTAAACATAGCAGGATACCATGTTCTCATGTTCTGCTTAATACTTTCCTTAATTATTTGGTTTATTATCTAGTTATCAGAAGGATAAACTTTATCATGATTAAACATTTTACCTTAAATACAGAGGGGTAAGTTTGGTCTTAGGCATAGAGAATGATCGTCTTACATTTCATCTGAAATTTATTTAATTTACTTGCATGTCTATGTCTATATATGTGTGTGTATAGGCACACAGAAATCTATGCATATGTATGTATACACAAATGTAAGAGAGAGATAAACCATGAACAAGTAGTACTGTTTGTCTGTGAGAACTGAGAGAACATTTTCAGTTAAACGAGACAGCTTGTGGTGACCCTGGGACTTACCAACATCTAAAGTTATTTGTGAAGGCATTGTTTAATGAAGGCAAAATTTCTTTCATGGTATTAATTTGCAGTGTCTGCAATAAAAAAAAACAAACAACAAAAACAAACAAACAAAAACAAAACAAAAACCCAGACAAACAAAACCAAAACCAACCAACCAAACAAAAGACACACACAAACCATACCTCGACTGAGGAAGTAAGAAAGAGGTAATCTTGCATGCCTCCTAAAAGCATTTAAAAAGAGGAACCTCCTTTACAAAGAGGAACCACTTATGTGAACACTTGAAATCTTAAAAGTGTATAATTATAATCATGTTGGATGAAGTTTCCTATGTCAATTCATACCAAATTCAACCGATATATCACTATGTTTCTTTTCTGTATGAGAGATTTTTATAGACTGTAAAAACGCATAACACAAAATCAAAACATAAAATAATGTTAAAAATGTTTAACTAACATGCATTTTCACTGAATGAATGTGTCTCTTATGCATCCATGAACTATTTATTGTATGGAAAAACACATGAAATACTTTTTGAAAATTATAATAGACATATATAAATAGACATATATTCTTAGAATAAAATATTTTTTTAAATAATCCAGAATGAAGAATAAATCTTATCTTTTACAAGTGCAAGTGACACTGCCACAGGAGCTGTGTGACTGTTTCTGATCTCCTTCCCCCAGAAATAATGTCAATCTATTATAAATAAAAGAATTTTTTAAAAGTATTTAAAACTTAAGGCTCAAAGAACTATTTCTATTTAGCTTAACAAAGTGGTAGCTGAAGGATAGATTAAGAAATGTAGATGGATAAAATAAATTTGAACTTAGCTTTTATTTGTGTCAAAAACAGACTGAAATCCACTGTCAAGAATACAAAATGCAGAAAATTCATCTGAAAGTTGAGTTTACTGTAAGGTTAAACATGGACCACTTTAGGATGTAATGGTATCTTTAGCAAAGGAACCTTTTAGCTATGACTGCATATTCTAAGAAGAGTCTTTAAATCAAAAGCAACCTGGGATTTCTCCAGTGAAGCCTAAAGATTGAGGACATTCAGAACAACACACTAAATAGGCCTATCTTCTATCTTTTTAATTAATAGAGTCTAAAGCCAAGGCTGATAAATACTAACAATTTATTGACAGCTAGTTGCATCTTTGATCCTAACTTAATTCACTTTCTTGTCAAATGATACATGAAAGAGTGTCCATATCTTCAGATGACTTCGTTATACATGGATTTTATGAGCATATCACTAATAATTCTGTGTTTTTCAAGACCCAGAAAGGATAAAAAGGATTCAGTTCTTCTTTTAAGATCAACAACACTTACTGATTCTTCACCACATTCTGTCTTTAAGGAATGCTCTCTTCACTGGAAAAACTATTAACAAGCTTAAAAGGGCTGATAACTTCAAGAAAGCTTTTGGAAACCTCATATGACAACCCAACACAGTTCCATCATGTTCTGTATGTCTATATTGTGTGTCAAAACTAGGAAATAGTTCTGTCATGAAGAAATAGTTCAGCTTCTGAGATCCTGTAATATCATTATTTGTGATTCTTCCATGAATATGTCAGTGGTACTCCTTGTACCATTTCTGTTGCTGTTTCCAGGTTTTCTGAATATTTCTGTGGCTTTTAACAAGGTTCTTACAGTAATACATTATCTTGAATTTCACATTATGAGGTGTATGTAATTTCACTGAAACTATACAGGTTCTTTGCTAAAAAGGTCATATTATTGATTTCTCTTTTTAAAAAATAATTCTTAAATAAAGAACTTATTATTTTGTTAACAACATATAATCATCATTTTTAAGAATCAGGAATATAGCATGGTGGTCTGAGCCTACCAGAATAATATAAGCAAATGAAGTTGTTATTCTACCATAAGAATCAAGCCAATAGCTGAACCCTCTGGTAATTTCATAACTAAAACTTGACCTGGTCACTTATAAATTGATTTACAACACATTGCTTTTGTTATTTACTCTTGCCTTTTATTGTTTCCACTACTCATGTCAAGAAATTTGCCTGTAGGCAGGTCCTATCTCCAGTGTATGGCAATCTGAGTATTTAAATAACTTTCTGTCTCAAGAAGGAAATTTCTTTTTTTTTTAATTTAGATAACAACTTACTCCTTTTCTCTGAAGACACTCTGAGCTTGACTTTCAACATATAATTTTGAGCATTAAGTTGGGATCAGTTAAGCAAAAAAATGCACATTCAAACAAACAAGAAAATAATTCCAATGAAAATTAAAATAATGGATCATTATTGTGTAGTTCCTATGAAGTGCAATTTACATGTTATGTTTTTGCTATTTATCAGATTTTTTACAAATTCAAGGGGAGGGACCTGAACTACTTGCTAATCCCCCATATCTATAAAAGAGATCAGTGTATTATTGTTTCTGTGCCACAAAACAAATTTTCAACAGTATTTTATGTCTTCTTTTGCTTTCAGATACTTTCTTCCAGAATAAGAAGAAAATTTAGAATAAAGATGTATTTGGTTTAAATGGAAAGGTTTTAGGTGGGGGGAGGCTTCAGTAGTGCCCTCTATGAGGTGGGTCAGGGCCTGCCCCGTGCCACATACAGTTGGTTCCAGATAGTTCTAGTCAGCACCAATGGTCCCACTACAGGACACAGCTGAGCCTGTCAGCCAAATTGACATGAGAGAAACAGCACTTGCAGACACTGAGGTGAAGTTCATGAGGAAGGAGAGGGAAGAGGTGCTCCATGTGCCAGAGAAGAGATTCCCCTGCAGCTTGTGGAGAAGACAATGCTGAAACAAATATCCACACTTCAGCTCATAGAGGACTCCATACTGGAGCAGATGAATATGCCCTGAAGATGCAGCCCATGGGGAGAAGCCCATAGAGGAGGAGGATTTCTGTCAGAACCTGTGGACCACAGGAGCTATCCATGCTGGATTAGTCTGTTCCTGAATAACTGTGCCCATCGGAAAGACCTGTGCTGGAGCAGTTCTTGAAGAACTGCAACCTGTAGAAGAAGCCATACTGGGCCAGTTTGTGAAGGACTGTATCCTATGGGAGAAGGGAAGCAGCACGGACAAACTGTTATGAACTGACCACAACTCCCCATTCCCCACCTCCCCTGGGGAGCTATTTGGTAAATGGTTACAGTGCACAGAATAGAATCATAGACACATTTTGGTTGGAAGATACCTTTTAATTCAATAAGTCCAAATATTAACGCAGCACTGCCAGGTCATCACTGGGCTGCATCAAATGAAGTGTGGCCAGCAGTTCAAGAGAGGTGATTCTACCACTCTGTTCTGGTGAGACCTCACCTGGAATACTGTGTCCATCTCCGGAGCCCTCAGGACAAGAAGGACATGGACCTGTTGGAGTGGGTTCAGAGGAGGGCCACAAGTGTGGGAATGTGAGGGCAATGGAACTCCCCTCTTACAAGGACAGGCTGAGGGAGCTGGGATTGTTCAGCCTGGAGAAGAGAAGGTTCAGGGGAGACCTAACAGTCATCTTCCAGTACCTGAAGTGATCTTACAAAAAGACTGGAGAGGGCCTGTTTACAAAGGCCTGTAGTGAAAGGACGAGAGGTAATGGTTTTAAATTATAAAAGAATGGATTTAGATTAGAAATGAGGAGGAAGTTCTTTACTAAGAGAGTGGTGGAACACTGGAACAGGTTGCCCAGGGAGAGCTGAGGCCCCATCCCTAGAGACCTTCAAGGTGGGACTTGACAGAGCTCTGAGCAACCTGCTCTAGTTGAAGATGGCCCTGCTCTCAGCAGGGGGTTTGGACTAGGTGACCTCTAGAGGTCCCTTCCAACCCAGACATTTCTATGTTTTTATGTTTCTATCACTAGATCATGACCCTAAGCACCACATCTACACATCTTTTTAATAACTCCAGAGATGGTGACTGGGCCGCCTGTTCCAATGCTTGACAGCCCTTTCTGTGAATAATTTTTTCTTAATATGCAACCTAAACATCCCCTGGTGCAACTTGAGGCCATTTACCCTTGTCCTATCACTTGTAACTTGGGAGAATAACTGGCCCCCCTACCTTGCTACAACATCCTCTCAGGGAATTGTGGAAAGTGATAAGGTCTCCCCTAAAAGTCATCAACTGCTCTTCATAAGACTTGTTCTCTAGACCCTTCACCAGCTTCATTGCTGTCCTTTGGATAGGCTCCAGCCCCTCAATGTCCTTCTTGGAGTGAGGGGGCCAAAACTGAACACAGTACTGGAGGTGTGGCCTCAACAGTGTTAAGTACAGAGGGACAAACCCTGCCATAGTCCTGCTAACCATGCTATTTCTGATACCATCCAGGATGCTTTCTCAGCCACCTGGGAACATTGCTGGCTCATATTCAGACAGCTTTCAACTAATGTCCTTTCAGGCCTGACAGGATTCCAGCCACTCTTCCTAAAGCCTGTAGCATTACACGGGGTTGTTGTGACCCAAGTGCAGGATCTGGCATTTAGCATTTTTGAACTTTATGCCATTGACCTTTGCCCACTGATCCAGCCTGTCCAGATCCCTCTGTAGAACCTTCCTACTCTCAAGCAGATCAACACACTTGCTTAACTTGGTATCATCTGCAAACTTATTGAGGGTGCATTTGATCCCTTTGTCTAGATGATTGACAGAGATATTAAACAGAACAGGTCCTGATACTGAATCCTGGGGAACATCACTTGTGACTGGTCACCAACTGGTTTTAATTCCATTAGCTACAACTCTTTTGGCCTGACCATCCTGCCTGAAGGAACCAGTATGTATTGAGTGTAGACTGCATGGGACTTCTAGACAGTGAAAGAATAGATGTCACTTTTTTTGGTAGTGCAGAGGGAAAAAAACCCACAACACAGATCTAGGATAGTTAGGACTGTTCTGTAGCTGATTTTCTAAGGATAATGGACACCTAAAGTTTTTTGCTGCGTTACTTGTCACAGTCTAGAATAAAGTACAGACTTAGATGGAACTTTAGTAAAGCCAGTATTTTGGAGATATATAGGTTTTTTCCTGGACTACTGCCACAACTGGAATAACAAAATGGAATAAATGAAGTCTGTAGACTTCAGCTATTTGGGCGATTAAGCTATACATAAAGTGCTAGACGGTTTGTTTTTTAACAGAATTTCTTTGGAACTTTATTGATTAGGTTTTCAGAAGTGAAAATTAACATAAGGAAACAGCAGTCTATTGATGATTCTTTACAATTGAGTGTAGCTGCTATATATAATATACATAAATTTTCCTACATGGGTTTTTGGGAGTGAAACTGTTGAATCTAAATAATATGACATATATTAGACTAATATACACAATTGTAAAGAACCTAACAGGAGGTAATTCACCTTTAACTTGTATCCCAGTAGGTCAATTAAAAGAACTAATATTCACTTGTTATCTCTGAAGAGGGCATTTCACCAAGTTTCAGCTCAAAAATTATTCCTATCATGGCAACAATAGATGTAAGCTAATTCTAATATATTGAGATTCTTCTTAAAACAAAATGCAGTGACTCTTTCCTTTGAAATCAATCAGTTATGTGGACATGTATTTGTGGGAAAAAATAACTCATTATTTACAAGTCTAAATGAAGTAAAATTTATTTACAGCTTAGTTTTAGTATCTCTTCCTATATCAGGAAGAGCTTAGCCATTATTTATAACTTGTGTAATAGCTGATCTGTACATGACTGTATTGTGCTCCTGGTATTACAACATGTCTCTGATGTTCTAAATTGTAATAAGGCCATTCTGCAGGCTATTGCACTTTTGAGAGGATATCTCCCACACTCAATGTCTAATTATACCTTTGATTAAAATTAGTGTAAGGAAATTGATTATTTAGTTCTAAGGGTATAACTAAGAACAGTTAATAGTTGATTCAAAATTGAAATGGAAAAAATATTTGTTGTATTACTATATACACTTTCTCTTCTTGTGTCTAGGTGAAGTAAAATGAAATCAGGTATAAAACCATATTTTCTATTCTCCTCTCAGGTGTCTCTGAACTAACAGAAAGTTTAATCTTCTAGCTGTGTAGGAGAAGAGGAAATTTTTAGTACTTATGTAGGAAAAAAAAAAAAGTATTTTTTGTTTGTTTGTTTTGCCTAGAAGCCAAGGTCATCAAAAAGTATTACACTGTAGACTTACAGACAACTGATCTGAAGAGAATAAGATACTCCCATCAAAGGCACATTTGCCTGTAGCCACAGACATGAAAGGCAAGTGACTAATCATGGGAGTTCATTGCCTGAGTTCATTTTTTGTAACTATCAGAAGAGAAGCTGCACAGTATAAAAGTAGTATCAAAGATGAAGGTCAGTTGGAATACTGTTGTACAAACACTTAAAAAGAAAACAGCTGCAATGTATTTTAAAAAATCGAAGAGGCTTTTATACACTCACTAATAAAAGATGCCAAAGTGCTGTTAGTAGCAGATTTAAAGTGACTTTTGCTTGTGGTGATTAAACCCAGCAGGCGTGCTTGTTTTACAAACAGTATCTAACTCCTTTTGTGTATAATTTGTGGAGACACATAAAGCATTTGCCATCACAGACACAGAAATACAAGAGCTTTAGTATCTTTCACATAACAGATCACTTTTAGGAGATGCTTGTAATGGAAAGTTTTCATCTGACTGACCAAACCTATTAGAGTGAGGCCTCACACTACTGTTAACTGCTCTTCTTTACCAGCTTTGAGATATTGCAATGGTAACAGTTAATTAGACAAGTACACACAGGAAAGTCTTTAGAAAAAAAAAAAAGTGTGAATTTTGAGAAAATAGTTCTTAACTCTCTTTTTGCTGTCTCTGCTGAACAGAGATATATAAATACTATTCACTTTCATCTATTTATCTCAGAAATACAAAAGGACAGGAATTTTTTTGCCTTTTAGTTTCTGCAAAGGTAATGAAATCCTATTACTGAAGAGCAAGTACCACAGAAAGTTGTAAAGAACACTCTCAATAAATTAAGCAAACAAATAAAATTACTTTCCAGAAATAATTCTCAGAAGTAGTTCTCATTTTATGTCTAGGTTCGATTCTGTCTTTGTAATTTGCTGTCCTGGGTTTTCACCTATATTATATGAGGCTTTCTCTGCTTGACTGCAGACCATATTTTTCTTGACCAATGTATGCATTACAGAGTACTGTGTTTGCCTGTCAGGTGCTTCCTTATGCAATTTTACTTATAAACAGAAGTGTATAGAAGTGTGTGTGCTTAAAGAGAAGCATATGTCTTAAATGAAGATTTGCATTTCACGTGGACTGTTTAAATGCTGTTTGTAAAAACATATATTTTCATTATTAAAAACACATGCTAAATAATCTGAGCCAGATTTTAATGGTAGATATTCTATAGCCTGCTTCTTGTGGTGCTGCATGTACTAATACAAGTTTCAGTGTTCATAGCGGAGATTCATGTCCACTACAGTGCATTAATCTCTTGGGTGCCAGAGCTGTGATCATCTTTTTCGGTGTCATATGTGTCCACTCACTAGTTCTTTGGTGAAAGTAAATTGGATTGTTAATTCTGTTTCTGGATTCTACTTTCTTTTACTGATGTGCACTAATTCTATTAACGCACTTCTTGAGAATCTTTGTGCCAGGATGAGTACTAAGCACAAATGAAAGATAGTTCTACAGTTCATTAAATAGGTGATAAAAAGGCAGACCGTGGTAGGCAGAACAGTGAGACACAAAGTAAAGAAATAATGTTTGTCTTGGCAGAGTACTAGCTGATACTGCATTCTTTAAACAGTCTTGCCGATTTATCATGATCATTTTTGTCATAGATATCTCAGAAAAATCAAGGCTATGTTTACAAAACTTGTGAGACACAAAATAAGATATCCTTATCATGTATAAAATCTGATGGTAATCTCCATGCTTACACACTGTCATATTGCTCCCAGTACTCTCAGTAACTGTAAATCAAAAGAAACAATGCAACCAACCCAACATTTGGAACAGGGTGGAACACATGGTCTATGAAACAACCTCATATGTGCTGTGTACGCATTCCCTAACAAATGATAGGTGGCACCCCCCACCATGCTTAAGAAATTCACAGATTCCCATTACTCAACCTTGCATACATAATAAAGCCAGGATTCCTGACCAGAAGTAGGAGTACCCAATCAGGTGACTCCTGAAGTGCAGGAAACAGGGTAGTCTTTATGAACTGCTCTGGTAGGCTACATCCATTCTAGAGACTGTTGGTTATGTTACACTTCAAAATTTATAATGGGAAAAAAAGGGGCACACCTACCATTCAAGAACTTCTTAGAGTAATAAAAATCTTAATAATCCAAATAAAACACATTTCTAGCAGTTAGCCTGGTACAGTGATATCAACATTCACAATCCAAATTTTCCAATCAATGCAAAACAAATATTAACAATAATGAAATTAAAAACTCTTACACCAAAATTTCCTAGTGCATCCTTTTCTTTGGTGCTATGCTTACTGTCCAAATATGCCATACCAGTGCTCCTCAAGCAGAAAGGATGAAGTACTACATCCAGGTGTCAGCATCCCAAATTCTTCACCATGATGGATGGTGGCATTTTTTTTTTTTTCCTCAGGACTGTATTCACTTGGGACTGTTTATGTGTGTTTTCCAACATCATTTTACACCTTCTTTTCCTTCACAGGTCTACAGGTCCACATTATAGATGATGTTACTATGTATGGTATATTTTATTCATTAGATACTTGCTTTTTTTCATTTTCTTACCCTTAAAAGTCACTTTGTCCAGATTTTATCTCTTTATATGACTGCTAGCAATTTTTTTGTATTCGTACTTTTACAAACTTACAGCTACTCCTGCTAAAGGGTTAATATGCATAAACTCAAGAACAGAAAGATTTAAAAATATCCTTTCAAATCTTAAACTATATATGTGATAAAGTAATGTAAAAAAAAACCAAAAATACCCAAACAAACAAACAAACAAATAATAAAAAAACAAACAAAAAAGAACAACCAAACAAACAAAAAACCCAAACAAACTATTTTTAAAAGTAAATGATGATGAAGCAAGAAAACAACAATAACAAGAGCCCTAAGAAGAGAAAGAAAGAAGCTGAAGATGAAAGACAAAATAATTTTACTTCTGGAATACTCATTTTGAAATGTAATAACTTTCTGCAAAAACAAACATCTGATTCTGTTCAAAAGCAGATTAAAATCCATTCCTTGATATCTCCAGAGCAGGTGTAAGTAAACTGAAGAGAAACATCAAGGCCAAATTCATTCTGGTTAGTGCTCACTTATGCCTGAAACTCAAATCAGGTTTGCTTGATAGGTAATGAATTCCTGAAGAATTCTGAAAACATAAAATATTACTTCCAGTGTAACTATCTCATATTTCAGTTTTTCAGTAATATTGGAAGAATACTTGTACATCACATGCTATTTCTATTTTGACCTGACATCCAATAATCTTCTATCACAAGGGAAGAGGAGATAGGATTTATTTCTTGGGAAGTAAAGGAGGGAGGGAAGACCTACAGAAACACATATTAGCATATCTAGAGCTAGTTTATACCAAAAGTTGATAAGGACAGGGGTGGAGGTTTTTTTTCAAAAAAAAAAAAAAGGCTCAAAATAGTTGCAACTGTTTGCAAAGACATGTATTAAGCACATGGTCATCATTCATGGTTATCTTCTAGCAGCTGCTGTTACTATGCTCCGCCTTACAGATAACTAGATCATGAATGGGATGACTGCTTAGCAAATACACAGAAATGTATTTTTTGAATTTTTGGTAAAATCAGGAACTAGGAGTCAGATCACCTCTTGCCTTTGTTATTTTCAAGTGAAAAAGAAAGAAGGAACATCGCTTTACAGAAGCTTACAATCACCTCTATAAAGGTTGAAAAGTACATTGCAGTGTTTCTTTTTAGGAAAGAACACTTGTGGCAATAACTTACATGAAGTATTGCAAGAAACTGTATAGAAAAGTCAATATTATAACTGAAAGGGAAGAAACTTAGCAGGGAACCAATATCAAAGATGTAATTTTTTAAATTAGTAGTGGTTGAAGCATAGAAGTGATTCTGATCTGCAGACAGGCCTCTAGTTGAATAACATATTCCTCAGAAAGTAATGGAAATGAGGACTGAGTACATGAGAGAATATGAACTTGTTGAACTAATGCTTTTTTTGTATGTCACTTAATATTTTTGCCTCATTCTCTGTCACATAAGTTCACATAAGTTCAGGAACCAACATAGGCATGTTCCTATGGATGGCTGCCAGAAGTTATGCTTTTAGTCATCATTCTTTCTAAAGCTGATCCCAATCCATGAGCTGATCTGAAATTACATCACACATTGTATCATTTTTGTATCTGAAAAATTACACTGTAAATGTTGCACATTACAAAGAATTGAAACTGCCACTTGAAAAAAATAATGCCTATAAATACAAGATTCACTAAATTATTTTTGTGAATATATACTGTATAACTAATATGTCTTTAGGTCACTAAATAAAGTCACTTGGGAGAAAAGAATAGGTATAAATTTGTTAAAGAAACTGAATTATACTCAAGGGTCATAGTAAGATATAACAAACATAAGAAACACATAAATAACTTCAGTTGTTCAGTTCCTTCATTTTTCTAGTAATTTTCCAACAAAGAGTAATTAAAAATAAACAATTTAAAATAAAAGATTTCAAAATAACTTAAAAAAAATATAGTACTTAATATTTTCAGGTAAACTTTGTAGATTTCTCTTTTACTAATTGGACCTAAGAATTTTTATTTCTTTTTCTTTTAAGCCATCAGAATTCAGCACTGTGTACAGAAAAGTATAGATAGAATGTCTGCTGTCCCTTCCACTGTCCCTATTCAATAATTCATGTATTTCTTAAAGGTGATACTCCTTTTTTAAAGTTGCAAGTACTTAACATAATTGTAAAGCTCAATGGTACTTTTAAATCATTTTCTACTCACCTTTTAATTTTCTTTAATATATACAGAAGTGTGAGGAACAAATCCAGGCCTGGCATAACAAGATGACATTGACATCAGTTCCCATTCTGCAATCCATGTCAATAAGCAATATCTGTCAAATTTTTATTATATGTGTAATAAGTTTTATCTTAGTATAACGTACCATATATAATTATTTGTCTAGTGGCCAGGATTTTTTAAATAATAAATTAATTAGAAGTTATGTCGAAGTAGTTTCAACACTACAGTAAGAAATACATCTGATCCAAAATGTCACAATCAGTTAACATTAACTATCTGAATCTATTCAGAACTTGATACATTATATCTTGAACTACTGAAGAGATAATAATGAACTCATCTAAGGAAGCATAATAATTATTTTAATCTCATGACTTTCCAATAAGCTATATAGTATATAGCTGCATTATCCTTCTATAAAATCTCACATTTCAGAAAGGCTGAATATTGCAGATCTTACAGATCATAATGATGTAACAAAGGATTTCAAGTATATTTTTGTGTGCACATGTAAACAAGCTATTTTTTATATAAAACCACATGTATTATTTAAACTGATTCTTACACAGACTTAGCTTTCCCTACTTAATTTCTGCTACTCCTGATTTAAATATAATATTAAAAAAGGAATGAATATATAAAGCAAATTCTTTTTTTCATGCAACACAAAATAATGTATTGTTTTTCAAATTATGTTTGTTCAAATATATATTTTATGCCTTTCATCTGATGCCTCTGAGATCTGAGCTTTCAAATATGACTTGTAAATAGTTGTCATTGAGAAAAAGAGTACATAACCTTATTTCTGAGGAAATTGGTTCTGAATTGACAGTGTTACTAAAACCAGAAATAGGTGAACTGTAGCAATGGAGAAGCCCTTGATATAAATGGCATTACTGAAATAATGTAGAATGTCAAGAACAGATACTGTAAAATCTGAATTTATATATATGGCAAACAGCGGTCATTTCATTCCTTTTCAAAATATGTAAACCTATAAAACTTCAGTTTATGAGGTATAATCTATTCTGGTAAAAATCTCATTTGAAGAGTGTGCTATTGCACATATTCATGGAAATAACTGGCCTGGTCAGGTGAAAACCAGAGTTGAGAGAGACCATGCAGTAAGTAACTAATAAGTCTAACAACATTATAGAAATAGAAGCAGTAGTTAAGTATTACCAGGGGACAAAATCTAGGAACGTAAATATTTCACACACACACACAAAAAAAATAATTCTATGGTACAGAAGAGAAGATTAATGACATGATTTAACATCCCAAAGGGGACACTCTTCTTAAGAGAAAAGACACTGAAATGTCCTTTTACAAATATACCTTCTGATTTCCAATTAAAGCAGGAAAATATACTACCAAACATCATATTTTGAAGGAGATCTTTCTAAAAGGAGGTATTTCCAAAGTGGTTTATGTAAGTTCTGATAAAACGTGTTACAAAGTCTATGAAGAAAGAAGTAGGGTAAAGCCTGATACCTTAAGGCAAATTACTTTTCCTATGGTTTGAATCAGCCACAATTTCTGTTAAGCATCTGCAAATGACATCCAGAAGTATAATTTTCTTCCAGTCAGTCTTGTGCTGCCTGCAACCACATGACAGCAATCTGTTTCTTACATAAAGAAGTGGTATTTTCTTTCTTAATGTCTTGACAGTTACCGTGCTGATGAAAAAGACTTTCTTCTTTAGCTTCACTGACATACCAGAGTAGAAAAAATGACACTACATATATATATAATTTTATTTTTACCATCTCTGCTTAATATTTGATATTTAAGAAACAATAGCAATTATCTCCTTTTTGTATCTTTTCTGTAAGACTTGAGTCTTACTACTGTTAAGTTGCCAATTTATTTTATACCTTTTCCCTTGTAAAAATATCTGAACATTTTAATATGAGAAATATGACAAAGAAAGTTGAGAAACATTATAAACAATTCAAATCAATTTTTATCTTAAAACCTTTGAAATAGCAGTTGTAGAATCTAGAGCTGATACAAAAGTAGCTGTTCAAGCATGAAATTTTTTCAGCTTTTTTCATCTAGTTGATAATGATAACTAGTAGTTTAAGACATGCCTCAAAATTTCCATTTATTCAGGACTGACAGAGTGAAACACCTCAGTCCCAGAATTTCTTAGTAAATAAGAAAAAATCAATGAAAAATATTGCTGCACAAAGTTTAACATCAGATGACCAATTACAGTGTTATTCATTGTGTAATAGAACATAAGTGAGCTTAGAATTACTACTATAAAATATTTATTTCCTCTCTGTGTTTTTTTTTCTTCCCCTGGGGAAAAAAGAAATAAGCATGTGTATATGGCCTCACGGGGGGCTTTCTAATCATCATGTGTATTAGCTTCTTATAGGGAGCAACACAGACACACATAAAGCTGAAGCATCCACATCTCAGATGCAGATATGCACAAGCAGGGGACTGCTTGTAGACAACATGTTCAATGAAAGCACATGTGTATGCGTGTGTCTGTGCATGTCTTGACAAGTATTTCTTGATATTATAGAAAGGTGTTTAGAAATGTATTAACACTGACAACATTTCAGGTGTTGTGACTAGTCTGTTCTATCACTGAAATTCATCCTTAAAATGTACTTCACTGACTGCCTGTTATTTATGTGCCATTAATTAACTGCTTCAATACTGAATAAGTTTACACTATGCGAAGTAAATAGTGTTTTATTAAGGAAGAAAAATAGTAGAACACCCTGCTATTTTCACAGTTTAAGCATCATTGGTCAGAGAAAAATATCTTCTTTTTAGTCAAGAGTTTTGTTTCTGGAAACTATGGTAAAATTATTTTTGTGATCTACTTTATCTGTATATTGTTATATATGTCAGTCACTATAAACATCAGAGAAATATCTTCTTAAAACAATGCTCATGAAAATTACTAACCCATGCAAAATCATTTCTATTCATAGAAATTTAAACAAACCAACAAACCAAAACAAAACAAAAACAACAAAGGCAAAACAAAACACAAAACCAACCAAACAAGAACAAAACAAAATAAAATAAAGATTATAGTTCTTGAGTGGAGTACTTTATGTTGTACTCACATGTGTAAAGGCACAAGTACTAGTGTCCAGACTAAAGGAGGAATGAAACTGCAGAAATATTAACTTTAAATAAATATAATTACTGTGAAGCCACTAGCACTATTAATTAGCTGTTAAAGAAAGCAAGACACCTATAGCACTGAAGAAGGAAAAAGGAAAACAGTGTTTCAATAAATTCCTCCAGAAGTATAATAAATTTTAATTCAAACAGTATTTAGTGAAATTAAACATTATTTCATCCAAGAATATCACCTAAAATTTATTCAGAAGACATACTAAAACAGAATCCTGAACCATAAGTCTTCTACTCTAATCCTTACCTTGAGCCGTAGTGTTGAATCTTAGACTCTTAGGTCAGCTTGAGGTCTACAATGCTTAGCTCCTTCACATCTATGGTGCACTTCCCTTGCATTTTTTTTTTGTTCATATTAGCTTCCTGCTTTATTCTCATTTCCTACTAAGCCTCAACATGGACACACTGAAGATTAGTTCTGCAATTGCTTGAACTTTGTTGTTGCTTCGATGTCAACATATTTCCTCTCAGCACTTTTCTTTTCTGGTGCTCTAGAACATCCATTCAGATCCAGCTAACTAAATTCAGTTATCCATTTCTGATTTAAGCCATGAGCAGCAACAAATGCTCATGCCTTAAAGATTCCATTGTGACTAGTGCCATACTACATTTTGACTCCTTCCTTGCATCTGCCACTGTTTTTTGTCATCCTTCTCCCACACATAAGTTCTGGGTCTCCAAGCCTTTGAGGAACTGCTTCTCCCAGATCCCAGTACCCACAAGGCTACACAGTTGTTCAAAATGGAGACTTTTTTCTTAACAAGTTAGATACTTTTAAAACTTCCTTACAGCCTGAAGTTATCAAGTGCTATTCCTTGTGTCCTCTCCCTCTTTAGCATTCCTCAGTTGTTATGCTTGTTGTTGTATATGATGTATGCAACATCTTTGAAAAAGGCTGAATAAAGTTGAGGGCTCATTTTCTGAATGGGAGTTAGAAAAGTTAGTTTGTGATGTACTTCATTTCTGGTGCCTAAACTGTGGAACTTCAAAGTATAGAGAGAGTCTTAATTTCATAGTCTCAGAAATTCAAGTCTGTTAAGATTTCTCAACTTGAAAGACAAAATCTGCAGTGGCTTATTAAGAATTTAAATTCTTGCAGCACATCAGAGACTCAGCTGTAGATGGGCCTTAGGATGTTATTATAACCAATTGGTCATGATAGTGACTACAGTTACAGTTACTAGGAATTAAGTTTTAAGTTTTTGAGCAATGTCAAGGCATTTTTTTCATACCATGAAAAATTACCTGAGCTCTTGATAATTTTTTACCTCTTTTATCTTTCAGATTGAAATGAGCTGTGGAATAACTTGTGGTCAAGGTCTAGCATCATAGCTGATTTGTGAGGAAAATTTATAACAAAAAAGGAAAAAGAACCACAGAGCTTCATCATATTTCATCTCTACCCCATTTAACAGTCATTTACTGAAGAAAAATATGGTATAACTTGTAATAATAATAACAACATTAACTGAAACAGGTTTATCACTAAGGGTGGTATATCATTCTCTAGATATGCCATTACCTCTCTGTATTCAAACACTGACCAAGAAATTCCCCAAAAGATACTGCATGTGATCTAGAAACCAATCAGCTATTAATAAATTATATTCTCTTAAATTCTTACCACTGTGCTCAAAGGCAAACATTTTAACCTCCTTCCTCTTTGTAAATTTTCTTTCTTGAAAATATACATAGCTTTTGGAGAAATGAAGGGAGAAAAGAAGGGTTTTCTACTACATATGAAATACGGGAAACCAATACATTTTTAAAAGTTAATTTTAAGACCTTTAAAGAATAAAATCAGAAAATATTTTCCAATGGTAAACATTTGCATACAATACACTTGTGGTCTGCAAAGTAATTTTTCTTGCTTAAAAAAAAGGCCTTAATATTTTTATTTTTAGATAAGTTGATCTGAATATAGAAGTGGTTCACCTACCACAGTACAGCTGGTTGAAGATTAATGAGTTGTTTCTTTGAATTCAGGCTTTCCACTTTTTTCAGCTATACATTAGTGGTGCAATTAATTTTACAGCACTAGGGTTTTATCATCCATCAATTCCTATGGAATTCTTCTATGATAAGTATTTGTAATTAAACTTTTAAAATGTCACCAATGGTGCATACTACAGCGGAAATAACAAAAATACCTTCAAGGTCCATGATAGCTTTAGTACTCAGTGGGAGATAGCCTCTAGGCTGAAGATTTCTGTTTAGCTTGAAAATGATACAAATAAATAATGAAGAGATTTTTACAATTTGACTATAAAGGCTTGTTTTATAAGGATTATCAAAGTGAAACAAAATAACAGTCCATCCAGAATATCATGGAGAATATCAGATACTTCAGATTTCAACTAAACATGGTCTAAACATAGGACTATTCCTGTTCATCCTGTGGTATTCTTTGTAAGTGGAAACAGAAATTAAATGCCCAGATGACAATGCAGTGACGTGCAGGTTGCATATCCAATTCTTATAACTACAAAAAGTATTTTTTTTTCATTTTTTAAAAATATATCAAGATTTATGACCTTAATGTGGATGTTGTAATCAATTTCTCTTTCTTTCAGACAAGGGAAAAAAGATAATTTTCTTAGCTCTTCTTTGGCTAGCAGGTCAAGGGAGATGATTCTGCCTCTCTGCTCTGGTGAGACCCACCTGAAATACTGCATCCACCTCTGGGGACCCCAGCACAAAAAAGACATGGACCTGTTAAAGCAGGTCCAGAGGAGAGCTGCAGAAGTGATCAGACAGCTGGAACAGCTCTCCTATCAGGACAAGCTGATAAAGTTGGGGTTGTTCAGCCTGGAGAAGAGAAAGCTCTGGGGACACCCTTTGGCAGCCTTTCAGTATAAGAAATAAGAAAGATCAAAAGAGACTTTTTACCTAGCACTCTACTTACAGAAAAAGGAACAAAAATTTTAAGCTAAAAGTACCTATGTTTAGATTGGATGTAAGGAATAAATTTTTTACAGTATGTGTGGTGAGAAATTGGAGCAGCTTGCCAGGAGAAGTTGGGGATATTCAGTCCCAGGAAGTATTCAAGATCAGGTTAGATGGGACTTTGAGAAACCTAATCTAGTAGATGATGTCAGTGCCCATGACAGGGGAGTTAGACTAGATGACCTTTGAAGGTCCTTTAAAATCCTAACAATTCTATGATTTTTTTTTTTCTATTTGACTGCACTGTTAAAGATATGGAGTATCAACTTACTAAATTATTTATTTGAATATCTTCTACTTTAAAATATTTATCTTAACAATGCTTTTATTTGGATATAAGAATATCAGCTCCATATGTAACCTGGTTTAGTTGAAGGTGTCCCTACCCATGTCAGGGGGTTTGAACTAGATGATCTTTAAAGTCCCTTCCAACCTAAAACATTCTATGATTCTATATGGTTTCTACAAGTTGAATCCATTCTTATTGTAAGGGTTTATTCTACTTACACATTTGTTTACATCTTAAAGATGGGATATACTGACTACCAGAGATAAAACTTCTGTACAAGTAATCCCACTTTGCACTAAAAACAAGTTTGTTGCCTGTCTTGAATGTTGGAAGAGCTGATTTTCTTAGATCACCTCTACCAAAAGTGTTTACCAATAATTAACTTGATATAAATTGACATGCATTATACATGTGGTATAGAAATGTTGTTCTTCCCATGTAGATGTGAAACTACATTAATCCATATTACTCACCTCATAAAACCTAATGTATTGATATTCATAGTTCATTTCTTTTGTGTCCCATCAGAACTTTCATAATACACACTTCTTCAGATTCATTCTCTGCTGAGTCTGGGTAAGAAGCTCATATCTTAGAATTCAATGGAATCAGGGAGCTGGGATGTAAATACCACTAGATCCCTGAGACATTGGTGTAAATATGATAGAGAGAAAAGGTATATCTGGTGCTCAAAATATTATCCTATATTGGAACTGTCCTAATATGATCTACAACCTTTTTGTATTAGGCTGCTATTTGTATTATTTCTACAGCAGCTGGATGCAACTCTCAAACAAAATATTTACTATACATTTATTGTTTATATCTCTACTTGAAAAAGAAAAGACATTAAAATAAGAAACCGGGTAAGAACTGTGAAATAGAAGGCTTCTACCCAGACAGCTACTTTCTAATCTTTCCTCACCCTGACTGTAAGCTCCACATATCTGTTCTGTTCTCTGTCACAAAATACTCAATCTTCATAAAAAATCCTTTGAAGCAAGCCTTTGAGATAACAAGAATAACTAACTTTGAGACAGTTATTTGGTCACTGAAGAGAGCAAAGTGTTCACATTCTTTTTCTTATGACTTCTTTTTCTTTAGTTCGTTAATATCTCAAAGCTTGAAATATACTGTTCTTTTTGTAACTTACTGAGTGAAACATTCATGGCTTTCATTTGAATGATATCATTAGTCATATAAGAAAAAAGTGACAAAGACAAAAAAGACAGAGTTTCATGGGGAATAAAAAGTCATTATATCCTGGTCACAAACTTTTCTAATCCAAAAGAGTACCTACAGTACCCCACAGAAATGCTTATGAAGTGCTTAGCCCAATCAAATCTCCCTATGGTTGTCCTTTGAATTCTTTATTTCTGGCTTCTGTTACATGCATATTTAATCAGACTCCTCACTTTTGTATATGCAAAGGAAATTTTAAATAAAATATCCTCTATAGAAAGGAAAAGGACCCATTAGCTCACTTCCAAAGCAGATTATTAAAAAAAACCAGAAAACATCTTAACTGAAATGGAGTTAATTGTGATAGTGTCCTGTCAAAAAGATTCACTACCACCACCTTGTGTCATAGAAGTGACTCAAACCAAATTGTATCCAGCATATAGATATTTCACTACTAAGAGCAGTTTTATCATAGAATTACTAAATATTTTACTCGGTTTTGATCCATACTAATTATAATCTGCAGTTATGCATTATCATTTTTAGCTGTCTTAAAAAGGGAAATTTAAAATAATACAGGTAGTATTAACTTGACTTCTAGTATGAAGGTGATTTTAAAAGAAGGATCTATGTCCATCACCACATTGGTTTGAAGACCAGACTCTTCAGTAAATCTTTACATATATATCCTAGGGAAGTCTTTCAACAAGGTATTTGAATCAAGTAAAAATGGAAGCTAAATAACACTTCTTGTCTTCCACAGATACTTGAATAAACTGCATGGAATAATCTGGAGTATTGTTCATCAGTTTCTCTTCTATAGACCTGAAATAAAAAAACAGCTTTCCAGATTCTAATAAATCCTCATATCATATATCATCTCCCATAAAGTCCCTTATTCTTTTAATGAACAATGGAGGGTGATAGGATAGTGCCATTTGTCCTAGTTTTCTCAGAGATTTTGCTTTTAGCTACACACCTTTTAGAGTTCAGAAAATAAACTTTTTCTTCATCTGGCTACTGTCTGGATTTTCCTCTGCCCTCAGCCATTTAAAAATTTAACTTTGAGGGTATAGAGACATATCTAATTCTTCTCTGACCATGCTGTCACGAACGTAAGAAGAAATATCCATGAAGACTCAAGCTGCACATCTATATTTAAAAATTAGGAAGTTGGTTAGGTCTTAGTTGTAGAGTGGACAGAAAATAGAAATATCTCAGTATTATAGATGGATTGAGGTACCCTTCATGACCTTCAGTCCTCTAGATTTGGAAAAAGCACATAAGTTTCTTGCAGCTGAGAAATCCAATGGCTACAGAAAAAAAAAAATGAATGGGATAAAGGCTTGATTTACTTTAGATAAACCAGCATTTTTAGTAAAGATTTACTGTCATTGGACCAATCTGCAGTAATACCTTTATTAATTAACTGTTCATTCAGTAGGATTTCTAAACCACACCAGTTGTCCGTGTTTTGGGTTCCTGGCATGCTTGCATTAATCATTAAATAGACTGCAATATTTAATCTTTTCTAAATTTCCAGAGAATGATGTACAAAATGTAGTTTAGCATTTGAAAGAATAATCTATTTAAACATAGTAAGTTATTGCTACAATTTGCTATTTATTGGAATAAACATTTTAGTACATTTTTAAAACTTTTAAAGGTTGTAGTGTTTCTTTGTTGCACTGGAGAGGACTAGCATATTAGACATACTCAAATGCCCCTTGAAGCTAAAATGGGCAACACTATTTAGGGTGTTTTGAAGGTGAATATTTTTACAGTGTCAAAGTTTTTTTCTAAGTCTAACTCATTGTCCATTAGCATTTGATATCTAGGAAGAATATTGCTTCTTTCAGACAAGAAATGTAACTCAGAGCCGTCATGTATTGTGATGGTGTCTGCTCCCAACCGGTCAGTCTGTAATTATGCTGCAGCTCTCTCATTTTCTGCTTAGCTCAGGTTGCCATGACTAATGTATTTATTTCTTAAGATGAAAAGTGTTTATTAACTGGAGTGGTTCTTATATAAGAGAAGGAACTCTTATAAACACTATAGTTCATCTTGACAGATATTGAATACAATTTTTTTTTTTTCTTAACTAAACTGCTATTTACGAAATGAGCTAGACACTTCAAAAATATGTTCCTCTATATTAAACAGTCCATATAGTTCATGGACCTTTTATATTTTACAGGGGGAGACACTACTAACCACTCTATCAAGTTAGTAGAGCAGGAGGCTAGGGTTCTTTCAAAAGCAGGAATATAATCACAGATATCACTACCCTGTATAACGTTTTTTAGTAAAGCATTTCAACGCCTTTCACCTTACTTTTTATAAAAGTAGAGTAACAATGCTCAAACACTTGCAAAGAGCTAAGGTATCTACACAATGCACACACACATAAGAAACTGAGGAACTAAATATTGTATCAAAATGTATGTACCTGAAAAATATTTTTCCCTTAGTACATAATAAAATAACCTTTTCTGTTTTGTTTTACAGCCTTAAGAAATGCAACATTTGAAAGATAAAATGCAGGATGTGTTTGTTTATATCTTATTAAAAGAAATTAAAGGAAATTACTTGGCCTTGTATATTTTGTTTTTCTTTTGATTTGTCAGCATTGGGATTCAAGTATTTCTTCTTTTCAGCACATTCTTTATAAAATAAAAAATACAGAAAGGTGATTCAGCATTTTGTTTTCTGTTAGCATTGATATTATAATCCCCACAAATACTGATTCCAGTAGTTTAATCCTAGCTATGTAATATTGCTATGCAGCATCACACAAACAGCTTGGACATCTTTTCTTTTTTTTTTTTTATTAATTTGATCAATCAAAGAACCTTGTAATTTTGAAAGTGAACACAATAAAGAACAATGCCTCAAAAATAATGAAAATAGGGCTGCCTTAGACTAGCAACACTGTCCTTTTCCTTTTCTCTTATTTCTAGTCAAATACTACAGATTTACAAGACTATTACTTAGTTACTGGTCACAAGATTATGGATATGGTATTAATTTAATTGTTATCTACAATTTCTAACACTTTCAAAAGTAAGATTTTATTTTTACTTTAAAAACAATATTAAGCTTGCATAAACAGCCACCTTTCATAGCTCCCTGATTTTTTTTTCTATATTTTTTTTAATCAGATACTGTTTGATCATACAATTGTTGCTTACAAAGCTTCTCATGTCACAAACATTAACATCTTTTAAGAACAGTGCAGGCACACAGATGTCATCATGGCAAAGGCACAGCTAATACCACATTGTGGAAGAGGGAATGGACATTTCTTAACACAGTCATCATTATAATGTTATATAATGGCAACTTTGTTCTAAACATAGAGGCATCTGATATTTCCAGCATGGAACACTAAAATAAAACTAAGAAAACCACTTTATTACTGAAAACTGAAATTGTTTGTTGGTAAAGAGCTCATAGTACCAGTTTCTGATAGCTGTATTAGTTTAGGGTTTTTAGTTTACTGGATTTTCTTGTCATGTTTTATACATGCATGAATAAGTGAATGTACCTTAAAAAAAATGACACACATTTTACTAAATTTCTATTCTTTAGTTACAGAAAATGAATCCATAAATATGAATGTTGATCTGCTTTTGAGTATTTGTCTGATATTACTAAAAGGAAAGAAAAAACATATGAGCTCTCAATGAATATAAACCCTAAAAAAACCCATGTCAATGCATAAAATAAATATCAAGACTTAGAGATTACAGAAATGTAAGTTTGCTTGAGCCTTTATCTTCTGTAAAACAAAGATTATAAGAACTGGATTTTATAAGTTATTAGTCATATTTCATTCTACTAAGCAAATAAAATAAACCAGATATCTATAGTAATAGCATATGTCAACAATTAAAACAGTAGAATTGAAAATAAAGGTTCAACAGCCATAACGGAGTACTGAAAACATTTAATTATTTTTTTTAACACAAATTTATGTAACTTAAGTCTCAATGGGTATAATAATGGCCTAACCCCATCTCATATCTTATGTGCTGGTAAATATCTAACAATATTTATGTGAGTATAGTTACATATTCCATATTCTTTGAAAATCTACTTCTTTTCTAGTGATTCATGAAGAAGTTCAGAAATGTGTTTTGAAGGGACATCAAGTGTATCTAGTCTATTTCTTACAGCTACAAATAGTAAGAATACATATTTAGATTATGATAAGAACCTGTATGTACAGGAATATTTGAATCCTTTCAAGAACTTATTTGGTATTGGATTGTATGTCCTTTGTACCATATGAACCTATTTATTTCAAAGGCCAGTTAGGTCAGTCATCACAGAGGGAGATCACAGCTTCCTGTTCAGTCTGTGGGTCAACACATAGAGTTGTTTCTACAGGCTTTCCTCACCACATCCTGCTTCCTGCTCACTGGCTGCCAGCTCCAGTATGAAGGCTGCTCAAAAGCTTTATCTCAAGCATGTGAGACAACAGTCACTTGAGCAGGCAAGTTGTTCAGACAAGTTAATACCAGCTCATGCCAATGCAAGCCTGGTTAGAGGAATAATAATACTTCTTTTGAAAATAAACCTGTTCCTACTTATGTTGCTGACAGTGTGTACAATTCATGATGCTAATCTTAATTATCTTCTGAGTTGTTTTCTATGAAGTAAACCTCTGTTGGTAGTGTAAGCCGCATCAAGGACCACAGGTACATAAGGTCTAAAAGTCAGGTATTTTAAAAGAAAGGGAAGCCTTCATACATTGAATCTCCTTTGGTTTTGTCTTTTGGTCCTGCTGTGAAAATTTTTTGCATTTCAGTGATGGGACTAGACAATATCTTTCCACCATTTTACTTCCTTCCTTCCACACCCTTAAAGCCCATTTACATTTCGACAAAGGATATTCCCTCCAATTCTATCAAATTGAATAATGTTATCAATAAAGACCCAAAAATATGTTATCTCTCTGTGATAAAAATAATTCATAGTTTGTTCAGATTACTGTATCATAGTTCCATTAAGAGATCTGAAATGTAAAAAAAACTAGAAAACACCTTTTCATAACCAAAATTTTAAGATTTGTTATGACAAAAATCAGCGTAATTTTCACAGGCATTTCAGCATTTTCATGGATTTCAAATATTTAACTCAGTAATAGAACATCACAACCCCTTCCCTCAGATTCTCCTTTTTCCAAAGAAATGGCAAAATATTTCTACTGTATAACTTGCAACACTCGTTCTTCATACCGTCTTTAACTCTATCAGAGATATGTATGGTAGACCAAAGAAAGATAGTATTTATATTCTGCTCTACTCATGTGGTGTCCTAATCAATTGTTATCATCTGTAAAGGATTTCAAAATATATTTGCAGTTCTATTGGACTATGTATTGAGTTTCAGATTTGACTGTTTACATAACAAAAAAATCATAGATTACTAACTTTGACCAACTGAATCTTTGCTGCCAATGACCTGTAAAATATCTATGCACCTTTTATAACAAAACAAGTCTTACTCTGTTTAACACTAGGAGAATAGTTATTTCCTCTCTATTTCAGCAACATTTCTGGAGCTTGTAGAATGTAGATAGTGTTCCTACTGTATTATCAAAGACAAAAAAGAATGTCTTGACACCATTTGCATTTGTTGACCTACCTACCCAAACACCATATTTAAGAAATTTTTTTTAAAGCAAATTACTTCTGAAGTTTTTTAAAATCCATGTTTTAAATGGATTATTTTATATAGATTCCATTTCTCTTTATATTTCCTACAAAAAGAAGACATACATTGACTGAAATACTAAGACAAATTTAAAAGAGTGTTACTTTATGAAAATCAATCATCTTGAATATATTTTTCTCTTAAATCTTTTGTATTGTGGTGAAAATTCTTCTCTATGGCAGAGATTTTAAAACATAAATGTCTGAAGATATACTGCTACGTGAGTATTCAGGTTAGAGCCAACGTAAAATTTACTTTAATCTTGAGTAGAGAAGAAATATAAAGACAACTGAGATATGCTCAACACCTCTGAGACACATACCATTCACTTGCTGCCTGTAAGTACATCTCTGAGAAATGTAGGTATTAGAATTTCAACATTTATCTCTATAGTGTAACAGCTTTGTCATGCAGTAGTATTTAATGAATATCATTTTTGTAGGGGTTTGGCCAGCTGTTGCTCTTTCCTTCATGTGACTCTCCTGATTTAAATAGGAAACTCTTCTATTTCAGTGCTTGATGCAACTGGGGAAAAATTTAAATTGCTGCTTTGCAAGTTCTCTTAATCCAGAGTTCAGCATCTTCTGCTCTAAAGGGAGTTTGCATTTCAAACTAGGAAAAAAAAAAAAAAAAAAGATTGTTGCCATTTGAACAATTGAATGTCAAAATCTGCCATATTAACATTACTCTAAAACATTCAGCCCTGAAGCAGTTCTAGCATGCATTAATTATGCTGATAGAAGATGTAACAGAGACCAGGTGGGTTTCCAGCAGCAGGAGGCAATATAGGAGAAAAACAATTGGAAACCTAAAATGTATATTTTAGGATATTACTTCCAGATATTTTTTACAAATCTCTGATGTCAGCACCTGCAATTTTCTCCTCTTCAGCATTTACTGAAACTGCTGCAGAGCTAGTAAACACAATTATTTTACTTGAAATTCTTCAACAATCTCCAGTACTCTTGCGTTATCACTTCTGCCACTTCTGATGCTAAGGATTCTCTTGTTTGTTAGGCAAAAAGGAACATAATTCTTCTAAAGTTACACTTAAGAATACTCTTACTATGGTACAGTGATCAGTATTTCTATTTCTTTAGTCTTTTTAAAGTGACTTCATTCAGCATTCCTGATTATTATGGATTGAGAGCTATGGATATTGTTATTGTGGTTACAGTAACATAAATATCAGGGAAAATGGAGAAGGACCTGTCAGTGAGCTATTGTAGACCTATAGGGTAGAGTGTGGTTATAATGATTTGATAACATTTTACTTTTGTCCACTTCTATGCATGAAGTAAAATGAAACTGAAATAGATGCTCAAAGATCTTTTCTCAATGGTGAAAACAACATCAGCTTCCTCCAAATAGAAATGTAGCAACAAAAGAAAGAAATAATCTAAATCGTGTCTTCTAAAAACTCTATAACATAATAATCCAGATGAGGCAATGCCAAAAGCTTTCCTGAAGTCTAGATAGACAGTATCCACTGCTCTGTACAGGACTGGTCATTTCATAGTAGAAAGTTATCAAGTTGGACAAATATGATTACCTCGTTGTGAATTTATGTTGGCTACTCCTGACAATTTTCCTGTCCTTCATGTACCTGGAAATGGTTTCCAAAATTAATGTCATAACATTCCAAGGGATAAAGTGAGACTGACCAGCCTATATTTCTTTGGGTCCTTGTATTGCTGAAATGTGACCTTTGTTCTCCATATTGAAAGATGGTGCATTGATGTAAAAACCAGGAAAGAAATTAATTTTATCAACTTCTACAAAACTTAACATAAGAACCTTCTTTCATAGGGCACGTTTGCATTTTCTTTTATTATGAACTATGAATTATGGATACCAAACAAAGAGTTCTGTCACGCCTCAATTACCTCTTTTCCAGCTGACTACTCATGACTACATCTGTGACTGAATTAGAAAATATCATGCAGTTTAATGAGATGTCTGTTAAGTAGACTGAAGCTGGACAAGGGAAACAAAGGGGTTTTCCCATATTTAAGAAAACTACATTAAACCTATAGAAAACAGTAATGGGGATTTTTTTTTTTTTTGACAGTCTATGGTTTTTAGAACAACTGATGAATTTCCTTTCCTATCTTCAAATCACAGTACCACTAATTAAAATGTCTTCAAGAGGAAAAATGCAGTTATTCCCCTTTCAGAGAAATTGTAGTGGCAGAACAGTAAAACATTTGGTGAGAAGCTTAAAAGCTGTACCAAATATTTATGCTCTTTATGTACTCACATATACAAATTATTTTCCCTCAAAATACTAGTAACAGAGAGGAATAAGAAGAGACATAATTAACTTTCTATAACTACTCTGGGAAATGTTCTGTTGTAGGTTTTTTACCTAGGAATTAAAAAAAAAAGAAAAAAAAAAAAAGAGGGAGAATCAGAACATTGAGCTTTTTATGTGAAAAGTTCAAAAAGAAATTTAATTTCAAAGTACCAAAAGGGATTAAAAACACTCCCATAATGAAAAAATATTACAAGAATGAAAATGTGTGCAGTGAGGTTTTTTTCCTTTTGAACTCACATGACATTCTTTTTAAGGTGGTATGAGATTGACAAGAAATAGAATGTTGTGGGTTGAAAGGGACCTTTACAGGTCATCTAGTCCAACTTCCCCTGCAATAAGCAAGGACATCATCAGCCAGATCAGATTTCTCAAAGCCCTGTCCAACCTGACCTTAACTGTTTCCAAAGATGGGGCATCCACCACCCTCTTCCAAGCAACCTGTTCCACTGTTTCACTACCCTTTCTTCCTTCTATCTAGTCTAAATCTAGTCTCCTCATTTAAAACCATTACCCCTTGTCCTATTGCAGCAGATTGTCTCTATCTTTCTTAATAGGCTCCCTTTAAGTATCTAAAGGTTTCAATAAGGTCTCCCTGGAGCCTCATCACCAGGCTGAATAAACCCAAGTCTCTCAGCCTTTCTTCATAGGAGAGATGCCACCCTTCTGATAATTCTGGTAATTGGGGCCTTCCTCTGGACTCACACCAACAGGTTCATGTCTTCCTTGTGCTGAGGACTCCAGAGCTGGATGCAGTTCTCCAGGTGAGGCATCACCAGAGTAGAGAGGAAAACTCACCTCCCTCTAGCTGTTGACCATTCTTTTTTTTTTTCCTGTAGTCCAGAATATGATTGGCTTTCTGGGTTGTAAGCAGACTTTGCTGGCTCATGTCCAGTTCATGTTGCTCTCAAACCCTTTATTTCCCAGTGGGTATTGATACTGGGAGTTGCCCTGACCCAGGTGCAAGACCTTACATTTAGCCTTTTTTAACCCCATGAAGTTCACATGGGCCCACTTCTCTAGATTGTCCAGGTCCTTCTGGATGGCATCCCATCCATCAGGTGTGTCAACCACACCTCTCAGCATGGTGTCATCAGCATAGGTAAGAATAAATCAATTATAATTATCTTAACTAAATACCTGATGACTAAGGAGCTCAAATAAAAAAACCTGCAAGAGGCAATATGTGACATTTTACAATTTGTGAACAGTATTCATTGCAAACGATAGATTCATGCATTGCAATAGAGAGATTCTTTTCCTTCTAAAAGATCTGCATTATTCTCAGGTGATGAAAATGATGTTTCAATGTTCAGATTTCTTTTTGACCTTGCTTGAATTTTTCACAAAAAGTAGTCATCTATTTATGGTGTATGGGTCTATAGTTTTTTTGATATTAAAGAAGTGTTAGTTCTAGATTATACATTTCTACAGGAAGACTATATGTACAAGAAGAAAAAAAAAATCTATTCTGTATTGCCTTTACTGTTCACAAAAATACATGCATAATGCCTTTGGACTGAGAATAAGATTATGGGTTTTATGTGATGCAATGTGTTCTTGTTACTGGTGGTTTGTTGATGTTTTGGTTTATTTTGGGGTGGGTTTTTTTTGTTGGTTGTGGGTTTTTTTAATAAATAGAGTTATACTAAAAAATGCAAGCTAAAAAGACCATTGTTCACATTATCTGTTGATAATAATCATCATATCAAAAGGTGATATTGTTAGATGTCTGTCTTACTATTGCCATTTTTGCAATTATCCCTGGTGCATGGCAAGATCAAGCATTTCCATAGAATGATCTTAGGAAGTTACAGATGGACTTAGACTTAGAACTTTTTAATAAGATAATCTTTTAGTAACATAAATTTTAGAAGTAGATTTTTAAAAAATCTTCAGAAAAAAAAGCAAAGCACAAATCCTTACTAATGTCCAAATATCTTTGGCTTAATTGAAAATATTTGTTATGATTTTGTTTATAAGAGAAGAAGATACATAGAGGGTTATAGAAATCTATGAAGGATTTCCTCTTTTATGAAAAAAAAAAAAAACAACTTATAATTTTGCGTGTTTTGCATTTCTACATTCTGAGGTTAGGTTTGAACTTGCCCTTGCTTGCAGTGTGCTAAGGAATTTTTCTAGGGTGAAATTCAACTTCTTACAGATGACCTGCATTAATTTGGAATTATCTTTATTCTAAAGATACTGATCTCAAGTTACCATTGAAAGTGAGTAAAAACTTCTTGTGAAAGTTTATGTATGTTCCGAGCAAGTTCTTAAAAAGGAGCTTAACAATATCTAGTGATTCTCATTATATTGTTAAGATGATCACTAATTTAGTTTTCTACCAAGCAAATTTACATAGAATTGAAAACTAGAAATCCCAGTTGAAAACTGTCCTGATTTGAGTGAGAACAGAACTAATTCTGTTCAGTGATTTTACTATTCAGCTCAGTTCTTCTAACTAACGTCACTGTCTGAAGTTAGGAGCATGTTTTCAGAGGAGGCATTTTCTTCAAGCTGTGATAACACCCCATATTTAGAATTACTACCAAGGATTGGTATGTAGACCAAGGCCAGTACTGGATCTTGCGTACCACACTGGGGGTTGTGGGGTGCAGAAAGTAAAAGGCTGCACCTGCAGGGAGGAAGCAACAGGATTATTTACCCCAGACTGACCAATGAGGGATTACATATCATATACATCATATTTGGTATGAAGCTGAGGGATCATGAGGTCTCAGCCCTCTGTTTTTGTCCTGTCAGCCCACTTTGCCAGCTTTGCTCAGCTTGGCTCGGGTCCTCTTTCAGTTTCTTCCTCAGAGCATTCAAGGACAACTTTGTCCATTTTGCCTTTGATCCCACTCTGTGTGTTCCTGAATCTGGTACCAGAAAAGCATCTGTTACAGATCTAAGGGGCTGCCCTGATCCTAAACTGTGACAAAAATATGTAGACTAAATGCATAATTAGGTCCTACTATTCTCAAAGTTATAATTGCTGTAGGAAACAATGGGGTATGTAGGAACTTTACATTATTTGTTTTCTTTTCTTCTTATGAAAGTGCATTTTTGGATTGCTACAATTAGTATGACATTTAGCTAGAATAGTCTAGTGGCTGCTGTAATCTAAGGAAACATTTGAAAATGGATGATTAATTAGAGATAGCAGCAATTTACTCCCTCTTGATTATCTTCACTACCTACTGAAAGAGCCAAAATGAATGACAAAAAAGCTACTTTAGCAGTTTAGGGCTAAAAGAGGATTCCCATGAGTAAGGAAAAGTATGACAAACCATTCTGATGAATCATGATCCCAATATAGATAATTTATCCAACAGCAATGGTATATAAACAAAAAAAAAACCCCAAACTTGTAAAGACAGAAAGTATCAGTTTACCATGGAAAAGGATGTGTGAAAATATTAGGTTATGGTAACCAGGTCATGAACAGATTAACTTCTGAAGAATCTACATTATGTGAAGAATCATCTCTAGGAAGGTGCATTATTGCACTACAGTGATATTCAGAGACAGTGAATTCTAGATTTCCACATATTTTTTCCTAAGAAAATGTATTTCAAATACTTACATTCTCTTCAAAGCTGTTATGTCCCATAAAACAAAAGGATACTTAAAGGTTGGTGAAGCTATTCCAGATGTTTAGTTTGGTCATGTCAGAAAAGATTTTGTTGTGATTCCTACCAAATGTTTTATTGTTTGGGCAGGCACTCTAAAAAGCGTATCAGTTGACAGGGGCTCTAATAGTTTCTTTCCACACAACCAGATACAAAACAAAATAAATTCATTTTTCCTAAATTCCAAATCACTACTGCAGTGAATCAGTTCTGTTCTCTCTAAAACTATGCAAGCACTCCTGTTATTATGTTTCTGTGATATCTGGTATAAATATTAAATATCTCTTTCTGTTGTCATGGTTCCTAAGCACAATAAAATACACTATCTCAGGGAGATTAAAGAGAAAAATATTCAATTTTATTTTAATATGTCAGTACACAATGACAAATAAAGATATTTTATCTAGTAAATTTTAAATTGCTCCTTCCACACAAAGTATTTAATATTGTCTTGATTTGAGTAAGAGCATAACTAATTCTGTTCAGTGATTTTTCTTTTCATCTCAGTTCTTCTAACTAACTGCACTGTCTGAAGTTAGCAGCCTGTTCTCACAGACAGTGTCTGCTGCTGGCAGTGAT
>JANHFX010004038.1:0-39370 GCA_027560015.1 Chloroceryle amazona
CTCCCCTGTGGTATGCGGCCGCCCACCGCTCCTGCGCCGGGGCCACTTCTGCACCGTCAGGCGGCTGCTGCCGATGGTGCGTGCGAGGACAAGGGAGGAGATGCAGGCCACCACTCGGTTCTGTCACCAGCTCATGTGTGTAAGGGGAGAGAAGAGGGAAAAGAAGACAGAAAAGGGAAAGAAAGAGGGAAAAGGGATTAAGAAAGAAAAAGGACTTTAATAGAAACAGGCATGCTTTAAAGTCCCTTTTAAATAAAAACCCCACGCACAGGACCAGTGGCCCACCGCCATCATTACTTCTCTTACCCTCAGTCTCTCCGTATTATTTTCCTGTATAATGACTATGCTGTTACTGATCAAAGTTCTAAAATAAAAATAAAAAGCTAAGCCACGTGTCCTTCATGATCTTTCGATGTTAAATGAAGTTACACCATGCTGCACTACGAAAGCAGTCTGACAGAAACAGAACTCAAAGCTTTGCTGTACTTGTCAGAGCAATGTACGGCATCATCTCTATCTGCTATTACTGCAGAGTTCCATGGACAAAAAGGAGAAGGACTCACACCACATACTCCCCATGAAATACGAGCACAAGCCTAGGTAATATCCACCCTTCCACTCCATGAAGAACAGCAGTTCTGGGATTCACAAAGCCCCTTGAGCTTTCCTCAGGAGCCAGGAGTCCAAAGCAAACGGTGTTCCCAGGAAACCCTCAGGAGACAGGACAGGCAGCCGGGCCTGATGCTGTTCCCTCCAGCCACAGAGCTATGTGACAGCTGCTGAGTACGTCACACAGCAGCCACCGATGCTGTCCCAGAGAGTGAGCCGTGGGCAGGCCCGTCACAAGAAGGAAAGATGGGATCGGGTAAGTCTGGGGAAGAAAGGGATTCTTCTGGGCAAAACAGAGCAGAGTCCACCTATCTTGCTCAACACCGATGCTGCACGGCCACTGTCTGTCGTTACATCATCATCCACACGTGCCAACACAGCGCAGGGGCACGAACAGCGCAGACCGGCCTCCCCTTAGCGTGAATAACTGCACTCATGTCACCTTCTTTTGGCTGCAGTGCTCATATTCTGAGTCCATCAGCTGCTCTGTGTGTCAGCCATGAACCACATTTTAAAACAGTCCGTCAAAAACACTGATAGTCCAACACAGATGTTCTCCTAGGTACCTTCCACGAACTATGACATATATGCCAACTGGGTTATTTTACAGACCTCTGTTATTTGGCTTATTTTAATTCTTGCTCTACGAGTTACTCAGCTTCATTGTTGACCGTCCCGGTTTAATGAGGGAAAACTGCAGGAACGGCCCTTCCACCTTTTGAACAGATGCTCCTGTTTGACTCAGGATTCCCCTAGAGCAGAGACCTGCAGCACCCAAAGGCAAGGTGGTACATTTTCCTTTGAGGGGTGTCTTTGCCTTCCAGGAACTAAATCAGAGGATGAATTGTAACATTCTTAGCACCCAATGCAGACACTATCGACTTTCTTTTAACTGAGATAAGCTAACCAAGTTACTGCATCATTTCTGACTGGACAGATGCAAAGACATGACCCAAAGTGATGGATTTAGAGTAGTTCATGGATTGCCATCCCTGAAGCTGAGCAGTGGTTCCCAATAGTGGGTCCTAACCCGCATCAGCAGCAGAATTCACATTCTAAAAAGGAATTTGAAAGGAAACATGGTTAAAGTTGTCCTAATTAAGTTTCCTTTTAACATGTTTAAAATATACTGGTCGGGAATCTTGAGCTACTTAACTGGTACCACCAGCTCAAACTGTCACCTATTTTGTGGTTTTGCATGCATAGCCCACATCCCTCCACAGCTTTTAACCTTTTACTAGTTATTATTTTTGAGGAATGGGATATGCACATTTAAACATGTCAGACACACCGTTCAACACATCTAATGATCTATTGCTCTCATACGATTGAAGTCCCTGAGTCATTCAATCATCACACTATCATTACTATGCTTTAGCTTTAATCTAAAGTGCCTAAGAGCTTTGTGCTGCTCAATCCATATTCTAGAACTCTTAGGGAATAAAGAAGGGCGGGGGGAACGGGTGGAAGTAGCTCACCTTAACTGGCCTAGTTTGTCATATTTGGAGAACAAACCAATTTGGTTTTCCAAGCTAGATTACTTGTTCTTGTTTCAGCTATAAATGTATTTCCCCTGAAGTTCTAAGATATCCTGGTCATTTACTTAATATACACCTGTTATGAGAAATTACGTTATGAGAAAAACAACATGCTATGGTAACACAAAGGACTTCAAAAAACCAGGAGTTGTTGACCCAAATCTTCCCGACATGTGAAAAGAAGTGCAAAGGTAACAGCTCGTGCACAAATACATTATTACTCGTAACTCTGCCTTGCAGTCCTGCTGCTTATTGGTGCCTCAGTCTCTGACTACCTCTCCCAGGCAATTCAGAAGCGTAACGTCCTCAGGGAGCAGTTGGGCTCTACGGTTACCTCACTGCTCGGGTACTGTGCTGCCTCTCAGGGTTCAGACTGTTTGTTCCAGGCAGCAATACCTCAGCAGTGATTCATGATGTCTGTTTTCCAGTGTCCCAAATTCAACCAGCACAACGTGGGTGTGCAGGAGCCCAGTTGCACTCTTGTGGGCTGGACCATGTCCAATTCGCAGTGAAACTCCATCCTAAGATAGGTAAGTGCCTGAACACAAGGGCCCCCATGCCCTGCGGCTGATGTGCACCATGGGCATGTGCTGACCAACCTGAAAGCAGCACAGAGCAGTTGCTGTGACCACAAAAGACAATATTGAGATTTTGTGCAAGAGCTGAACAGTTACAACATCTGTCGAGAGACATGGGAGATCTGGGCTCAGGTCCCTCCACTTCACAGGCAACTTTGCAGAAGGGAACATATTTTTCATATCTAACTAAACTATTTTTGCTGCAGTTTAGGCTGTTATTTTTTTGTCCCGGTCAGTCAACCCAGAACACCGCCTTCTCCCTACCCCCTTACAGCATCCTCTACCTATTGAAAGCTACATCGTGCCTCCTCCTCTCCTCTCGATAATAAACAACTCACTAACTCAGTCTTTCTTTAAAACTTACATTTCCTAAACTTTCAATCATTTTTGTTGCTTTTCTGCCAGTCAATCAATCGATGTCCTTCTGCAGTGTGGTGCACAAAACCGGGCACCGTCCCGCTGCTGCAAACCCAGAGTGATCCTGCACCTTGCCAGTGCTGAGCAGAAGGATCCCCTCCCGTCTCTCACACCACGTGCCTGCTCACCAGTTTCAGCAGGATACCTCCTTCGCCACGACACTGACAATGCTGACAAGTTTTAGATGGCAACCCCCTACGATCCCCACAAACTCTTCTCTGGAGAATGGCTTTTTAACTCCGTTTTTTCATCCTGTACTGGCAGATTTAATATCTCTTCCTTAAATCCAGTGCTCTGCATGTGTTCTTGTTGAATCATACCCTATTCACATTGGACCAGTTCTCCAATAGTCGAGATCACTTTGAACTCTGAGGCTTTCTCCCAGGTTGGTACGGGGGTGGCTTTCTGGCCTCGACAGTTAATCTAATCCCATCTAATGCTCTTCAGATTCAACAAACACGCTTCTTATCCCATCACTCTGAAAATACCAAAGAGACTTTTGTAAAACCCCCTTTGAAACTTGTTTGCAGGCTGAAACTCTATACAAAGGCAGAGTATTGCTTAAATAGTTCTTTGTATAGATCTGCTTTAAAATAATGCAACTTCTTCAGGAAATCCTCTTCCAACCTACACCCTCCCCAAGTCACAAATGATTCAGGGTGCCACTTAGCCAACCAAAAACAGATTCTGGCTGAAAGAGACAGGATTATTTTTTTCTGGATGGAGAACATTCCTACGTGGGGTAGAAAACTTAGTCAACAAAACAGTACAAAAGCCCGGGTCTTGCCCACAGCTGTCCTTTATAAGCAGACAATGGACAGCGGGGTGTGATTCTCGGGAGCAGCTCACTGGATTTGGCTCCCAGCCAAGCCCAAGGAGGTGCAAAGACCGTTCACGCACCCGTCTTCCAGAGCAGCGTCCAAACCAGCAGCGCTGCCCAGATCTGCTCCTGCCACCACCGCTGCCTACCAGCCTCACCGCGCTCTCACAGCAGGTGCAGCACGCGGGCTCCACACACCTACGCTTCCAACCAAACAGAAAGTGCCGTGTTTGAGTGCTGGAGATCTCTACCCGTGCCAGGGTTCCCACTCGCCCGTTGGAGAAGGTCCCAGGGCCCTGTAGAGCTCGCTTTCGTTTCTAAACGTGACCCAGGAGGAAAGGAGGAGGCTGGCTGTGGGTTACAGACCAGCTCGCACTCCACCGGCAGCAAGGAGGGAGGCTCTGTCCAAGTAAAGAGCGAAACCCAAGCACAAGCTGCTTTCTAGCAGCAAACTCTGTAAGTTATGAGGATCCTTTGGGTCTTATGATTTCCAGCACTCTCTACAATGATTGAATTAATTGGAAATTAAAGATAATGGAGACATTATTTGAAGTGCTGACAATAACAGAAAAGAAATAAAAAAGATGTGTTGGATGGGTGTTTTTCTTTCGGTTGATCATTCTGAGGCAGTGTCTTTTAAGGTTCCTTTCAACATTCAAGTATTTGGGGGGGAAGGTTAAATACCGCATTTGTATTTTCAAACCAATTAGGGTGTATTATAGGATTAGATTATTGGAAGTTGAGGCCAATCTGGGGCCGTACAGAATTTCTTCACACAGAGTGTCATTTTACCATAAAGGAAAATAATTTACATTTAACTACAACACTTCCTGCATGTCCCTTCATATGTCCCATTACCTTTGTCTGCTTTCATACCACAAGTTCTTTAGGCTGACAACATTCTTCACTTTTGCCTTGTGCGGTGCCAAATACGTTGCCAGTACTTAAAATAAATAGCAGTAATACAGGCTCATTATCATGCAATTTAAGCCCTGGCAATCTATACTTGATCCAGGAAAGCCAGCTTTTTTCTGACACTATCTGTGCTATCTGGGGAGGGACTGTGCTAATACCTTCCATGTGTGTTCAAACAGCCCTCGCTAGGAAGGTTTCCGTGCTGGCTCTGATCCGATCCCCCAGACCCGGTTTCTCACTGATGTAACTGTTTTCTTCACAACAGTTGCACTTCACACAGGGCTTCTCCCGGCGACCCTCCGTGAGCCGGGGGGGAAATGTGAACCATTGTTTCTCGGGCCAACGTGAACAAACCTTACATGACTTTATTTTGAAATATTTTTTTAATAATAGATGCTGCAGTGTTGTGATTACTTTCCAAACACTGGCTTCATATTTCCCCTGGGGCCAGAAGAAGTTTGCCGTTTTTCTATTATTTCACTTCCCACCCAGTGCATTGGCAATTTAGGCAAATTGCCTTTGTAGTACTTAATTCAAACAACTGGGAATGCGCCTGTGCTGCGGGGATTGTGCCAGAGCACAAACACATTTGAAAGAAAAGAGGCTTTAGAGCACTCGGGGTGCCCTGCAGCCACGGGTCCGCAGACACGCAGGAACTCTCAGCGCTAACCCGACGTCGAGCCACAGACAGCCACAGCTCCGCGCCACGAGACCCACGGCACCCTAAGCGAAAGGCACAGGCAAGGAAAACATGAAAATACACAAGTCTGGCAAGGCGGAAGAAACCTGTCTTACGCCTCCGTGTGTAGGTGCACAAGTACAGCTGTAAACAAACACATCCTCTTCTATATGTAAACAAATAGGGATGATGGAGATGTGAACAGGTTTCCAACCTCTCACAGAAACCCTGCATTCTGCAGGGATTCGTATCACCCCGTGACGTGACAACACATTATTTAATCGTGGTATAAAGCGATACACGCTCTGGAGGGGCTACGCTCGCAAGAAAAGCTTCTTTTGGAGTCAGTTGCACACATGACATCACTCATGGCCACATGTGAGGGTTATTTGTGTATGTACCCTGAGACGAAATAAGGGGGGGTAGACAGAGAGATATTCCTCCCACACCCTGCATGCCAGAATCTCGTTTCCTATCCTCAGCTGGTGCTCGAGAGCCTGACTCCAGCAATAACAGTCTCCCACTGAGATTAAAGCGCTGGCAAACACAGCTTATCTTGGTTAATGTATACTTCAGCTCTGTGTGTATTAGGCGTACATATATTTACATATATAGGCGCGCACACACATATGTATATATTTCTCTCTCTCTCTCCTGATACACATATTGTGTTTATACACATTTATAAATATGATATGTAAAAGATTTTCTGCAGGGAGGAAATAGTCCCCGGGTGGGAAAACTCTAGTAAATTTGAGCCCGAGCAGATAGGAGATTTGACTTCAGCAGCTGCCCCCCTGCCCTGCTCCTCTGCAACGCGATGGACATGAGGGCTCCGGGAGATCTCCGGGTCCCTGGGCTCTGCTCCGGCTCCCACCTGGCCCACCCTGCCGCTCTCACCAGTACTGCTTGTTCCTCCACCTCACACGAACAGAGCCCAGACTGTCATAGAGCCCAGAAAGGCCCAGTGACCTACGGCAACCAAAGCATCAGGCCACGTTTTTGTGGCACCGCCGAGCGACCGTGACTGGAGTCTGCAGGACAGACCCTGAAGATGTTGCTTGGTCACGAGCATGTTGAGAGTTTCTTGAGCACTGCAGATTGCCCCACGGGGACAATCATGTTAGTCATCATCACTCGATGATCCTCTTTAGGTTTAAATTAGCCTGGGCAGACATAGTTAGCAAGGGAAAAGATGAGAAAGTGATTCAAACTTTGTGGATCATAAACACACACCCTTGTGGAGTGTGAGCAGCAGAAGATTTAGTGGGACAAGGTCAGCTTTTACTTACTCCAGGGAGAAGTGATAATAATGCTCCTGAAAAAAAAGAATAAACCACCTCTGCTAGCAAATGATAACTCATTAGGAGCACAAAAATTCAGGCACAAAGGCCTGCACATGTACAGCTGCCAGCAGTGAAGGGTTTGTACTTCAGGTTTGCGTGATGCCTGTTGATTACCAGAGCAAATTAATTTTCCCTGAAAACTGAAATGGATCCGTGCAACGCACGCACGCGGGTGCTTAGGAGATACAAACAAACCAGGAACCTTCACGCAGGGGAAATGCTAAAACTGCCAATTTTTACTATTGCATCATTTTGGCACAGAAACAGGAAGGACGGGATGTCCACAAATAAAAGCTGTTATTTTAAATCCGCTGGAAAGCTCAGGTATAAATATATGCCAGTGAGTAAGGAAAGTGAGATGTAAGTAGGTGGAGTTTGATCATGCCCTGTTGTAGGTGGGTACAGATGAGATGGAAGCAGGGAAGTTAAAGCCTTTTAAGTGCCTGAGTCTCAGCTGCAGACCTGTGGGGTAGCACGCCAAGGAAACCAGGCCAGCACAGCCGCGGGACAGAGGAACGGCACGCAGCAAGAGCGCTTCCATGCTGGGATCAGCGAAGGCAGGGGCATTGTGGACACCAAAAAAAGAAAAGGAAATACTGAGGAAAGGTACAAGTAACAGAACAAAGAGATTATGGCAAACAGTTGCTCTTCAGCACCAACAAATGCAATCCAAGCCTACAAACCAGCAGGGCTTCCTCTGACTTGAAGGCAACCAGAGCTCCTTGGGGTTAAATACCTGCACGTGAAGCACTTGCATGAAATAAAGAAGAGAACATCTTTTTTTTGCAGGTGAAATACCTACATGTGTGTAATGTACATTTCAGGAAAAAACAGCCACACAGCCTGGGAACATTTAAAATGAACACGGTGCTGGGAAAAGGGATGTTTTAGCTCCAAGCCCCATTTCTAACCAACCTGGTCCTTATGGGATCTACAGCTCTCCCATCCTCTGGGCTGCCCACAACCTGCTTTGAGCTCAGCAAGGCTGCTCGTGTAGAGAAGTACTGCTAAGTTAGCCTAGGAGAGCACCAGTTTACACATCTTATCACAGGGATTCTTTAAGGTTCAGATTCTTCAAGTGATGAAGTGAAGCTGTCAAGGAGAAAGGCCACACTGTACTGAAAATTGCCATCATTTTACAGTGATTTGTATCCCTCAAATGCCATCATTTTACACTGATGACTTAATTTACTTCATTCTGAAAACTGCAAATCTGAGACCATTTTAGCACATTTAGAGAAATAACTGGAGTAAAGCAGCAAGGGCCAGCAGGGATGGAAACTGTCTGTCCTTTAAATAAACCCTAGTGACAGAAGCCGAACGCATGGAAGGCATTTAATGCTGCTCTTCAGTGCAGCCTGGACACAGGAAAGGCAACTTTCAGTTTTCCAGCGGGCTTCGTGCCACCAGAGATAGGGTGGGAGTGGGAGTGAGAAATGGAGCTGAGCTAACTAATGAGTCCGGGCTATCCGCTGTTTTTGGCTGAAGAGCTGTTGCTTAGTTAAATATAGCAGTTATCCTGGCAGCGCAGAGATGAACACCTCATGAAATGAATTAGTGACATTCCTACGGTTTGATTTCTCATGATCTGTAAAATTTTAAAACTGATCCTAATTCCCAGATCTTAGGTTTTTTGTGCCAGATTCACCAGACAGGAAAATATTAATCTGTTGGGATTTTTCAAGGAATTTTATACATTTAGAGATGCTGAGAATATGTTCCCCCAGAATCAAATAATAGCTATACCGCTCCCCTCCTCGCCCTCAAACACGTTTTTAACCCCTGCGAGTCTACAGTGCCCATCCCACTCAGTCTCCAATGGCTTTTGAAGGACAGGAGTGGAGGTAAAGCTACTCCAGGTCTTTCCATTAACCCACCCATGCATAAATGCCATTTTCCCCTGCTCCCTCCTCTCTTGAGCTCAGCAACAGCCTTCCCATTTTGCTCCTTCCTCGTGCTCAAACCAGCATTGGAAAAACATTGTCTGTGCAGAACAGGGGCACTGCAACTTTATTGGGACTCCACACGAGTCCTGCTTGGGACTTGGTGTCACTGCTTTGGCTGCCACCACCACCCTGGGCTTGCCTCAGACCGTGCAGCGGGAGGGTGCTGCTCAGCAAGGCAGCAGCTCTGCAGCCCAGCACCTCGGGCACGACGGACAGGGTGGATGCGATACGATGTGCTGAGTACCCGAGGGACAGTCTGAGCTCCCGTTTCTGTGCTCAGAACCTGCTTCAGAAAACGTGAAAAGCCAGTGGCTAAGCCTCTGTGGCTGTGGCAATCTCTGCTATCCCGTGGCTACTCTGGACTGCAAACACACCAGTCTGATTCACCCGCATCACACGAAAAGGGGACAAAAATAATTGTAATAAATAGAGGAGAAACTGGTGTCTAGACTCCTGCAAGGAGAGAACATCCAATACAACCGAGTGACACCCTGACGTTTGTGCAGCTGGGAGGAGGCATAAAGTGTGTAATGTCAAGGTTCGCGAAGCTTGCTCAGCCTGTGGGTATTTTCCAGGAAGAGCAGCTCTGGATAGGCTGTGTCAACAAAGCTATCCCAAGTCCTCATGCCTGCTCTTAAAACTGCAACCAAAAACAAGTCACAGAAGGTACAGCGATTAGTACCAACCAAAGACCCTCAGATCTCTCCAAAACTTGATTGTACTTTCTTTTTATACCCAAGGTGACACTTAAATGCTGCTGTCCATGTAATACTGGGAATTGATAGAGAGCAGTGGTCAGGCTGACTTTCGAGTCAAGCATGCCCATCTGAAAATAATACAAACAACTAGCTAACGGTTAATCCTGATAACAACACTTTGCCTCCTCGAGGCAGACATGATGTTATAAATGTAAAATTTCCAAGTTTTGTGGGGTGTGGGGGATTCCTTAAAACTGACGCATCCCTTCCCTTGGGCATTGTCAAATCTCACACTGAACCGGGGAGCCAGCACTACTCTTCCTATACTAGACAGACTCAAAAGAGAGAAGACTCTGCTGGAAACATCTATCTTAAGCTATGCCAAGAAGAGTGTGTTTTCTCAACAAGAAATTACACTCTCTGTTTGCTTTGCTCCAGACAAGTAAACAAATTATTAACTGAATTATTTCACATTTTGGACATGACAGCAGTCACAGCTTTGGTAAGGAAACTCCTTTGCGCTTGGGAGCTTTTAGCTTGAGAAGCCCCATGAAATGCATAATAATCAAATACTCAGGAGCCTGTAGAGGGAATTCGGTACACCAAATACCTGGAGCAAAGACTATAATCCGTTTCCCCTCCACAGAGCCAACCTGACTGAAGACTGCCCACTTGATTGTGCCCCTTTCCTCGGGGCGAGTCAGGGATTCAACTCAAAGTTACTTGCTTGACTGACAGAAAACACGGGAAGAAAGAAAGAAAGAAAGAAAAGCCTGAATGTGGAGTCTGGATGGGCCAGGCCTGGTGGCAGATGTGGGGGGCTGTGGCATTTCTGACCCTCTGACTTTGCCGAGAGCCTGCAGTCAGGACCTCTTTCTGAGCAAGTCCAATTACACTTAACCACAGAGCCACGGTGCCCTATCTGTGACCTCCTCTAGATCTGGAAGGACCCACCCTCCCACTGAAAGACAGCTAATTGCATCTCTGTGATAATTTAGCCCGAAGACTGCTAGTAAGTGGAGGCTATCAATTGTGTTGAAGTATGACTGCTGCTTTTTGTGTTCCAGATTAGCATCCACCAAGGATTTCCTAATGCTGTTGGACTGTAGCCCACATAGGCAGAGACAATCTGAAGTGTTAAATGAGACGCTTGAATGAACTGCAGCTCTCGCTACGGCCAATGCGATTATTTCCACTGAGGAAACCGCCTCCTTTCTTAATTGCAGGGGGGTTTTTACTCGCTCATTTTACGGCCAACGTCTGCACTGCACACGGAGATAGCTGTAAACTCACAAACGTAGAGTGAGAATGAAAAAGTTTCCCAGGTTGCAAAGAGCATGTAAGTAAATCAAAACGTGTTTAAGAAGCCAAGCGTAATGTGTTACATTCCACCAATCCCAGACCAGGAGCTTACGGCTGAACACACGGAGAACTTTAAAGTCACTACAAAGCTTCTTTGGATGAAAATTGTGCTGAAGCAATAATTATTGTTTTGCTTTCCCAAAGAACATTTTTATTTTGGAGAATTATTAACCCTTTCACCTCAAAATGGAAGCAACCTGGACACTGAAAAACTTCAATCAGTTCAACTCTGAAAGTGTACCATGGCTCTTCTGCTCGTCTGCACAGGCGTCGCATTTCTCTAGCCCACAGTCCGAGCTGTTGCTGAACATGTGCATGATTTTGTACTCGCCCTATTCCCTGTCACCTAAATAGATTTTGTTATTCCCAGCTCATAGCACTCCCAAATAAAACACTGGCATTTTATCCAAGGAAACTAAATAAGGCAATCAACAGAAAACACCACTTAGTTGTCACCTTAGTCACTGCTGAAGACAGTCATGCCTGGGCAGGGTTCCTTTCAGTAAATACACCTTCCTGCCTGTCAACAATGCCTGTCAGTCAGGATTAGCTGACTTGGAAAACCAAGGTCACTTCTGACACACTGATATTATGAACCTTTGAATAGGGTCAGGCTGGTAAAATAAAACACCTGTTTTCCAAAGGGTGAAGATCTACAGCTGATGTCAGCCTGCACTCAGCATCCCCGTCCTTCCACCAGTCCTGGCTGGGAGGGATTTTCAGCCCAACCCTGCAGACCTTTTCAGAGTGCTCCCTACGGCTGCGACACCAGCCACCCCCTCTCTCCTCTGTGGGTGACCCTGGGGGATGCCTCGCTCACAAATACCACCCTGAAGTGGGACTCGAGGTCCCAGGGTTGTGTCTGCAGCTCTGAGGTCCAGCATCCCTCTAAGCCTCTAGTCTGCTATCATTGCGGGGCTGAGTTCGGGAGGGAACTGTGATGTCACTAGCTTTTGTGCTCAGAGCTGACTTTCGATTGGCCACAGCAGGTACATGAAAGCCTCTGAACTATCAGACTCATGCAGTCACACAGAGGGGAAAAGCTTTATAAACTCTTTCTTTAAGCCAACACTTGAGAGCAGCTGTACAGAGATGCTCGTAAGCCTTCTAACTGCAGCACTTCACCAGAAAAAAAAAGCAGAGGGAAAGAGACAAAGGTTTCCAGACTGACAGGATGGGACAGTGTGTGTGGGTGCAGTTCTTCAAATGACCTTCCAAAAGAACAGCCGTTTGTAAGAGCCAGTGCCCTTGCTCACCCTGCCCAGACAGGGGGTGGGATTCCCACTCCCTCCCCTTGCAGTCACCCCAGTGAAAACCCTCCCTGAGCATTCTGTTCAGAGCATTCTCTCTCCAGGCAGTGGGGTCCCTTCTGTGAGAACACACGATGCAAATGGAACCCAGGCTCTGCTGAGGGCTGTGGCCAGGATTTCAGCCTCCACCTGACCACGAGCATCCCCATCCTTTACCTCCTTGGCCTCTGCATGCTGTGAGGTGGCCTGTGACAGGCACCAGCACCAGTGTGTATTAAAACCCGTTTCACCTCAAGAACCAATGGCTCCATTTGTAGTGTACACCAAGTGTTAAGGGATTTGTTTCACACCCACAGCTCCCAGCCACGTCAGTTCAACGTATTTTCCTAAGAGGACGTACACCATTTGTAAGGCTACCTTCTCATTCTCCACTAGCAATAGTTCCCACACTTCTTGTTTCCCTGACCTTTTAGCAGCTGCCTTGGCAAAGGATTACAAGTAGGAAGGGTAAATAATGGGATGTACTTAATTTGAAGATGCCAAAGTCCAAACATCCTTGTAGCCAGGTTATAACTCGCCGCATCATCGAACGTTCCCTAGATCTGTGCTGCTACAACACAGATACCAATTACTTTGTCAGTTTTGAGCTTAACACTGAGGAAAGCAGGCAGGTAAAACCAGTAATAACATCTATGATACATTCTCTTGCTGAAGCTGTGCCTGCTTGGCATCTTTATTTAGTGTTCCACTCATTAGCCCATACCCATAAACAGAGGTATTTTATTTTTAATGGTGCTCCCTATTAAAATTCCCTTATAAAGTTCTGCAGCTTTCTACAGTAACGGTCCCTAGTGCTTTGTTTTACAGAAGTGCTAGGATAGTGCTCTGGGAAATTATTCAACAGAACTGGAGTACAGGAGTTGTTAACCTGTGCCTCTGGATCAGCAAAGCAATAAATATAACCTAACATGATTTAATTAAAAGAACAGTAAACTTGCAGGCATCTGTGCTTCTTCAGACAACCCTCTGCAAATACACCCAGACAGGGACTCTGGAGATAGGGCATGGCAACAGGTATCAGAACCAGAGAACCAAGTAGAAATAGTCATGTTACTGGCTAACCTGTCAGGGGAAAAAAAGTTTCCTTCAATAAAATGCAAAAGATTTTGTTCTCCTTTCTATGTAGCAAACAGTAGATTTTTATAGGTGCTTTTAGCCTGCTCTGGAGCTGAGTGAAATAGCTTGTCAAACAAACCCGAGGAAGTCCCAACCTGGCTGTGAAGTTGCATCAGTTACCATCCTGTGATCTCGTCCCTGGCTAAGCACAAGATACAGACTTCACGGCTCTTCGAAGAGCATAAGAAACGCTGCCCAAAAGGCACTGGCTGTGTCCTTGCAAAGCCCCTTTTCGCTCTGTTACGGCTCCTCAGCAGCTCGGCGGGTAGCAGAGCGCTCCGTGGAGCCCCACTTCCAGCTGGGGGTTGCCTCCTGACAGAGCTGCACACAGATTACAGCTCCCAGCAGCCACCAGGCACTGTTTAAATGGGGTTTGAACAGAGAAGGAGAGAGAAAGCACACGTATGTGCATAACGCATGCATCTCATCAAGAACGGACGCCAAATCAAGTTCTGTTTCACTTACCAGTACGTGGAGGAAAACAAAGTGTAGAGTTTACAGTCACAGAGCATTAATTTGAAAGTCTAATGTAAAGAAAGAAGGGTCTAAAATTTCAGAACAGGCTTCCACTGATCCACCAAGGAGTGGAAAGTAATAATAAAAATGTTGTAAAACATTTAGAGGTGGTATCCAAGGAGCTTCCAGTAAAAGGATGAGCTCCTTGGGTCTCAGGGCACTGAAAAGCGTCTTCTTCCCCAGCCCGCGAGCCAGGCTTGGTGCACTGGTGTCAGCTCCTGCATGCAGGTGGAAGACTCATTTACGGGTCAGAAACTTAACAGATGCAATAAATAGGTTCCTACATATATTTCTCTAAAATCTTGGCAAAGCTGTAATGGTGATTATGGCAGTTTGTGTCTAAAAACCTCTGTAAATGTTCCTAACGAAGGCCACACTGCGCACGACTGAAGCAGCTAAGAACTGCTACCATCAAACACAAATACGAGCTAATTTACCCCACTTCTGCTGCACTGAAGCATTTCACACTCTTGTCAGTGGGTTGTTTCCTTTCCCCAGCCCCAGGTCACGTGCATGTGCCCTCAGCACGTGAAATGGAGCACAAATGGAGAGAGACACGGGGCAGTGGAGAAGAAATGGCCAACAGCCGTGGTCATCAGGACACACAAGAAGCCACATCACTAGCATAGTGATTTTTGAGGGCTACAAAGGAGTTTTCAGGGGGACCTGAGGGTACAAAAAGAGGAATCTGCTCTTTTTGCAGCAGCGATCAATGGGATGCTTTGTAGAAGGTCAAAAACCAAAGCTCCAAAACAGAACTCTTGTAAGTGCCCCCTCCCCAAAGCACCACCTTGTGAGGCAAAATAAGAATTAAGTTGGAGGATGTGAACAAACTAAACCAAACCAATATTTGGAACATGAGAAAATTATTCTGTCAGCATGCCTGTAAGTTAGCTCTGGAGGGAGCCGTCTCTATATCCGCACCCCGGGTCACATGCGAGGCCACTTACAACGTGACAATCAATGCCATCGGTTTAGTCCACGGGAGCTCTGCCAGGCTCAAGGCCCCCTGTATTCTTTTTTGTTGAAGAAGATGACTCAACTTGCAGCTGAACCATACTCGATGTGACACAACGGCAACACGGGAAGAGTCCCTCAAAACTGGGTATTAGTCCTTTCCACAGTACCAGGCTTAACTGTACAAGTGTTTCTGGAAATATTTAATAGCTCAAAAGTATGTGAAAGAAAGAAAAAAACTGCAGGCACTGGAAAGGTTTTGATTGTTTTGTTTGTTTTGTTTTTTAATAATCATTTTTATATTGCCTAAACCCCTAAAGTCAGTGTCTAGACTCTGTCTGGAGGCTTCCCAAAAATCACTGCTTGTCAACACCCTTTCCACAGAAATGAGCCTATTCACCTCCACCAGGCATTGTCAAGTCACCTCTTCCCACTCGCATTGCAGTTTGAACTGGTGTCCTTACAGAAAAGTCTAACCCTCCCTTCCCTCCTTATCCAGGAGGGATCAGGACATAGCTAAAGCCCATGTCACAATAATTTATAGCAGCAGAACGCCTTTCTTCACAGCACATCAATACAGAGATCACTGTGAATGTTTAGATGGCACTCGTATGAGAAGGTCAAGATTTGGCCAGCTGATAGCAATGGACGACAGGGAAACTCCAAAAGTTCTAACTGCCTATTCATTCACTTTGAATCCTGATCCAAAATGAGCACTTGCCTGTAGAGGAGCTTGATGTCAAGTTCCTTCATCTGCCTCAGTTCAGGGCTCGGGGAAGAGACACAGGTGTGACACCTTTGCTGGCGCGCACCAAGGTCCTGAACTGTCTTTGAGAGGCCGCCCAGGATCCCCGGGAAAGCCTTCAGATCACCCAGTGTCTGAGATACAAAGTCTTGTGAAGAAGTTTTGCTCGTTGGCAACTGCAAACAGCATCAAGCTGAGTTCTTGGCTGGTAAGAAAGACACTGGAAGAGCTGAGGGACGACCCAAGTTCTTCAGGCTTTACAGAAAACAAAGCAGTCGGTAACAAGAGGCAGGTTGATGCACAAGCCAAGGACACGTTCACACCTGATGCATTCAGCTCTTTCTGTCTCTCACAGTCGCTGGCATTTACCCACATGTGAGGATGAGTTATCGATGATGCTCCTCCGAGCGCTGCACATACCCTGATCCTCAGCAAACTCACAGCAAGTACGTCCACAGCCACATGCCCAGGCACACAGACGGCTTCTCCCAGCAACCGTGGCCCTGACAGCAGCTTCCTGGGGAAGCAAATCTCCAGCTGAAGTAGCTGCTGGATGCAGATGTTTGCACCCTGCGTGTTCTCAGGCAGAGCAAGCTCTGCTACCAAGGGTATCAAACAGAACTGTTCCGTGCGTTATTCTGGAGTAGGAAATCCTTCACAAAGCCATATTTAAGGACTTAATTACCTCCATCCAGCAGTTAAGCCAAAATAGAACTAATTGTGGTCATTAATACTGTAAGGCAAAACAAAGAATACTTCTTGTGAGCTCTGCAGCACACAAACTGCCCATCATCCATCACCTTAAGTCCTCACTGTAGCAAATCCCCACTGCCGTGAATAACGCACCTTCCCCTGTTTCTGTTTTCACTCCCGTGTCCCCCTTCCCCTGGCATTCAGCATGCCACACAGCTATGGAATCGGGAGAGAGGTGGGTGGCTCACCTTTAGGGCTAGTCAGATTCTAAGCATGCCAACTTTTTGTTTACTGTCCCTGGGCTGTCTGACTCTTTTGGGATTCACTTCATCAGTCAAGATTAATTTTAGTCTTTATTTTAAGCCTAGAAGCTGTCCAGAAGGCATCCAACAAACATGTGATAAACAGAGATAGTATCAATAAGCACCTTGGGGAGGAGACAGAAAGAAAGGTCAGGAAAAACACCTAAACCCAACCTTGGATACTCGTCTGCAAGCCCTTTTGGCCAGCTATGGGCAGGATAAAAGACCGTGGTAACCTTATGGAATTAGCACTACAGAAGGATTGCTTAGAGTGAGGAGCAATGTCACAACACGTGATCCGTGGTGACACTGCGGTAGAAGAGGAGGCCCCAGCCGGCTTTGTTTCCTAGCTATGAAAACAGGGCACCGGGCAAACTTGGCCCAATTACCCACCTGAGCTCTCCCTAGAACCTCACATTTCCTCTGTTTCCAATTTCACCTTTATAACCCACTTTTTAATCTCCCCCAACACATGGAAACAGAAACGAGGATCAAGAGGGAAGTGCTGCCAAAGATTAGAGGTTTGGAAATTTACAGCTGTTATCTAAGGGAAAACTAGAGTGGGAGCCAAGCGCTTTAGTCAGAAGTCTTTGTTATTGTAAAGAACCTTTAATATGTGTTTTTGCTTTCTAATTCAGAGGGTGGAAGAGTAGTGTTGTATGGGTCAAAGAGAAGAAAAAATAAAACCAAAAGCACCCAACTCCTAGTCGCCCAATCTGGAAATTTGCAAACGGCCTGCGCGGCACCAAGGCGGTAACAGCTGCAGTGAACTATAAACACGACTTGTCACAGATTACTGTAAAAAACAGGCAGGCCGCCTATTTTAAAACACATTTCTTTGTTTCTGTTACTGGTAATCCACCTTTCCCCTTACAGCCACTCCGTACAAAGCATGTCTGCAAAGTGGTACCAGTTCAGCAACCGGGGGAAAGGAAAAGACTATAATAAAACAAAAGAGTGTTTTCAAAAGATACAGAGCAGCGTTCCAAAAAGAAAATCTGATTTAAAAACTCATTTCTGTTCAGCAGTGCGCGGTCTGTTTTGAATTTCAATGGCTAACTGCAGCGCTGAGGTTTCTGTGTCGCTGCAGACAGAAACAGCCATCGAGGTGCAGCGCTGCCTTACCCCTGTCCCAGCCACAGCCCAGCAGATAAAGTCTGAAGTCACAAGTCAGCCGAGAGCTCTACCAAGACTATTAAATTGCACTGGCAAAGCTGGAAGGAAGAAATTTAAATGAGGCCAGGTTAGATGTTTCAAAGGGATGAGTGACTGATCCTGTTTTATGTTATGCCAGACAATGCTAATAGTTTAAACACTAGCTCTGTCAAGTGAGAAATAGATGTGTTATCGTCTGTGAATTATTAAAATTGACTTCACCTACTCACCTTTAGACTTTCCTGGCTGAAAGAAAAAAAAAATAAAGCAAAAATAGTCTTATAAGGGAGGCATGCACTCTTAATCTATTACTAATGTCTTCTTGAATCCTGTTAATATTTTTCATATTGTCTGCTTTGGTGAGCTCAGACACTATATGTGAGGAATGAGCAAAAATTCCAGCTGATCCCAGGCATAAAGCTCTTTAATGTTTAAGTCTCCCCTGCCCTGCAGATAATTACTGTCTCCTCTTTCACCCATCCAGCTGGGACATCAGACGCTTTGGGGAGCATCCAAGATGGGCACAGAGATCCATTTCCTGGTTCATGACAAGTATCGAAGATGTTTATGCCACAGAGTTAATTTTCTAGGGTTTAATTCAGCAACAAAAATACTTTAAAAAGTTCTTTAGACCTCTGTGGCTCCATTTCCCCTGCAAGTCGACCATACAAGCTCTCCCTGAACACCAGGGAAGTATTAAGGATGCTAAAAAATCGTTAACAATTTAAAATGTTTTAAAGTTGCGATAAGGTCAAAATCATTGCTACAGGTTTTTAGTGGAATACAGGGATGAGACATGAAGATATGGAAGGTGGGCAAGCACTCGTCAACATCACCACCGTGATCACAGGGTAGCAACTCTAACGAAGGTCCCACCTCTTCACGCCTCCGCCACGGAGTTGTTAATTTACAGATGATGACTCTGGGGGTGATAGAGGGGAAAGGTGAAGGTTTATTTATTTTTTAAACAACCTCTTCCAAACCTCCACTTCCTTTCAACCATTTGCCCCTTTGAGAGACATTATAAGTGGTGAAGGACAGAGATACGAGTCTGAACAAAAACTTCTCATGGATTTTCTAGGGGAGGCAGAAGACCTCTAGGATCAATCTAAAGGGCCTGACCACCCAGGAGAAGCACCCTGCCGCCCCCCAGATTAGGCCTTCCGTAGAAAAACTGAAGAGACAATTCTATTATCTTTTCTTTTTTGAGCAGAATACTTCTGTTTTTTTTTTTCCTCCAGGTAAAGGTAAAACATTACATATTTCCCAGAAGAATATACTTCAAATAACTAACAAAGTAAAAGAAGTGAAAGAAACCTACTGGCATTTTTGGACTGCGGAAAAAATAAAATAAAAAAATAAATAAAAAAAAGAGATGAAAGTTTTGGAGACAAACTCCCAAGCCCTCCTCCTTCCTCAGAACCGGGCACCTCATTATGCACTTCTGCTACCCTGGTGCAGGTGCCCTGGGGTGTCCCCTCAGAGGGACAGCTGCGCTCACTCCGATGACATCCCCAGCAGTGCCAAAGCAACACTGACATGCATTCTGCAGGGGGTGGCAAAGGATTCTGAGGATCAGTGGCTTGGCATAACGTCTTCCAAGCAGGAAAGCTATTAGTGTCATGGGAAACTCAGGCTTGAGACATCTGTGCCCCCAGCAAACACTGACTGGAAGGCTTCATGCTGAACAGGCTGATGTCAAGGCATCTGCTGACCCAAACCCATCAGAAGCCACTTTTAACAACACTGAAGCCATCTCACGGCTTCTCAGGTGAAACACACGAACATTTCGTGGTGTCAACTTCCTCTGGGCACCCACTCACCCATAAAATAAAACACAAACAGCTGGAGGCAGACAAGCTCTTGTGAAGGCTGGAGAAAGTAGACAGGAGTCTAGCCCTTCATTCCAGATTGCTGAAGAAAACCTCACCTCTGTCTCACATCCTCTGTATTCAAAAGCTGGTTTTGTTTTCATATAAATCATGTCATTTGCAGTTCGGTGCTGCCATTCTAAAGCCACCGCAAGAGCTGGGTCGGCACAGCACACTTCATGAAAAGGTTGCAACACGGTGGGAAACAGTCAAAACGTGAGCAGCACTCTTACTGTACTGCTTGACTTTTAAAATCCCAACGTGAAATAAAACAAAGAGCTTCTGAAAGGGAGATAGATCTTCAGATGTACTCCCACTTGTGACCGTGAACCAGTGATTAGGTCCGTACCTGACATCAGCCACTGCTGACACCACGCTCTTTAGAAAGCCCTGGTGGGAACAGCAGCTCAGCTTTGTGCCAAGGCACTCTGCCAGCACTCCACTCTTCCTGGACACTCAAAACCCCCCAGTTCAGCTCTTCTGAAGGCCTGATCTCATGTGGGAAGTGAGGAATAGGCTGGGGCGGTGGAGGCCACTGGCAGGAGGGAATACTTGGCAGTTGTGACAAATGTGTCTTTGGTGCTGTCTGACCCCAGGTTTCTGTTGTGGCTTTTGCCTGCTCTGGTCTGTTGCCCACCCCTGTGACTTGCCATCAGAGGCTCTGCATTTCCCACCACATCTGCTGGAGCACAGGGAGTGTTTGTGTGGGACAGGCATAGGACAGGCAGTGATAAGAAAACAAGGGATGGTCCAAATGAGGGTGAGACAACAGACAGAGCTAACAGCAGGGAGGAGGAGGCCAAATGGCAGGCTGGGAGAAGGGGGAGGCAAGGGGATCAGAGGTGAGATAAAGAGAGACTTTTTGTGCATGAATAAACATGAATAAGTGGAGAGGTGGTGGTGGGACCCCCCACTGCCAGGAAGGCAGAGAAGAATTACGGTCAGGAAACGTCACTGTGGGAGCAGTTGATTAAACCGACAAATTGCACGAACTTGGTCTAATCCCTTCTTGCCTGCAGAGCCACCGGAGAGAACATGGCTAAAGAACCTCCCCTGAGCTGTTCCAGCACCTCCACTCCCCAGCACTGCGCTCACCTACACTGGGGCAGGCAAACGAGAGATCACCTGGCACCTCCCGGGTTCCCAGAGGCGCTCGGCCGGCCATCGCCGTTCCCGCCGTGGATGAGCTGCTTTGCTCCGTGGCGAGCGGCAGCAACAGCGTGTCAGCGCGCACGCGTAGCTCCAGGTATGGAAACCGTCCCGATTAACTATCCATGCCCTTGAAGCGAAGCACTTGCTCGGATGCTTGGCTGAATCAGGGCCTCATTAAGGAGGCAAACAGCCTTCTATCCTCATTCACCTCTCCCTCAGTCTTGATCACCCAAGTTTACTTTCAAAATCTGTTTTCAGGAGCTGAGGCCGGATCTGTCACATCCAAGATCTCCACTAATTGCCAAGTGTCAGCAGTGTTTAGAAAAATGAATTAAACCCACCAACCCATCTGCCTGGATGACAGCTTCATCGTTACACGCCAGCTTTCCAGTGGGGCTGCCATCTCTTTACCCACCCAGAGGGGAAAATTGCATTGCCCAGAGTCAGTCAGAGATTTCTTCAGCTAGCCCGACCATTTCTGACGAAAACGTTACTGATCTTGTAAATGAACGTACGGTGCAACACCCAGGGTGCAAACACACTCCAACCCAGAGCCCAGGAGGCAAGGACACCCTCTTCCTCCGTCTTGTCGGATAGTTGTGGTACTGGGGGCTCCAAAAGCAGACTCAGAGAGAGGGGCTGGTGTTCTCATGAAGATCAGCGAAGATGGGAAGGTCAGAGATGACACACAGCCTGTTTCAAAACCTCAGGAATGACAGCAGGGAAAGAGATGGTGAAGGAGGAAGGAGAACAGAGCCAGCTGTACAAGTTTCCAGAGAAATATTTTGTTGGAGGCACAGCAGAGGAGGAGCAGGATGATGCAAAGAGAAGCGACTGAGTAAAGTACAGCATATGAGGACTGCAAACAGTGCCGGTGTCCAGAGGGATCCTTTTGCTGGATGTGCCTGATACTGATGTAATGAGCCAGTTATGAAGTAAAAAGCCAGAAATGTGTGTGGGAGTGTTGGAGGGGCACATATTAGGCATCTGCTCCCACAAGAAAGGGGGTAAGCTAGGGCTCCTGCTAAGAGTCAGTTAAACAAGACAGTGAGCAAGACTGGACATGAGCCTGCTGAAGCTTCTTGGGTTTGACGGGACAGAGAGGAAAACCTGACAGCAAAAATGATCTTCCTGTCCTCTAGGGAACTGCTAAGACAAACAAAATCAGGGTAAGATAGAAACCGTAGAGAGCTACCTGTGGAGGAATGGGAGCAGAGCCACCACCGGCACCATCAGGCTCTCGTCCCGACGGCCGCCACCTCCTGATGGCACTGGCGCAGCGCGGTCCCCGCTCTGCCACGCGTCCGCTTCAGCAGCACAAATGCAGGGATGCTGTTTTTTTAAAAGCCTTTTTCACACGCTCGTTCAGAAACATTTGAAATACGTGAAGTGCTCGGTGCCTGGGAGGTGCTGTGCAGAGACAAGTTACTGCTCCTCGTTACTTTACTCGGCTGAATTTGGCGTGAATGTTTTCAGAGACACCTCCGAAATGCCCGATACGCGAGGCCTTAACTAAACCAGCCAACCATCTGCTGCAGGTTGCATTGGCAGGAGGGATAAATGAAAGGAAGAGGGTGGCAAAGCGAGGCGGAGACCGTGTTGAGTTTGAAGGAAGGAAAGACATAAACGTTTTGTCTGACCGAGCAGCAAAGTCAGCTGGAAGGAGAAGTAAGGACACCAGAGGTAATCACCAGAACTCAGATGCTGACAAGCATTTCCAGAACAAGATAAAAACAACACCAAAAAACCCAGATAAGACTGTCAAGCTTATGACAACGTGTAACTTCTTTACCTGGATGCTAGTGAGGAAAACAAGCAGGAAAACCCTCCAGAGCATATTCTGCCTTGAATGCTCCCATTTCATTGTCATGGGCATTCATACGGGCCACATACTGACACTGACGAGTAAAAAGGTCCTGGAGGAAGGGAAGCTTGTGTCTCCTCGCACAGACACCTCACGGGTTCACAGTCCCAGGGAGTGGGCAATGAAGCTCATATGGAAACCGGAGTGGAAACACGGGGCATTTAGGGGTTTGTGATCATCGTTTCATTAGGCTCTAAATGCTCTTTAGGGCAGGAACACTTTGAGGAGTTCAGAGTAATTTTTGACTTTAAGAAAGCTGACGTGGGGAGAATGTGATATGCCCCAAGGAATTTTTACTGGAATCCTACGAAACATGGGAAACATAGAGCTGGATTTTTCAAAAACATCTGACGAGACTGAAATTTAAAGCCGTCCTGTCTAATTCCAAGGAGGAAAAAGGGCAACCAAGGCCAAAAGCAGTTGGGCAAAGATGTAAAGTTTAGTGTAAGCAACACAGAGAAGACTTGGGAAATATCTTTATATATATATAAAACATATAGATCTATAAATATTTACATATGTAGAGATATATTTAGATGCAATAAACAATCTGGTAAGGAGAGAGACAACTTCTGAGGAGTTAGAAAGAGCAGTTTTAGAGAATTCATTCCAGGAGTGTTTTTTGACACTGCCATGAATTTTTTTCTCCTGCCTAATGCATGGAGTTTCATTTCTATCAGAGCTAGAAAGCACTGGGAGAAAAATGCTTGCTTGCTTCAGGCCTGTAGCAAAAGGAAGAAGTTAGCAAGTTGGCATGACCCTTTTTCTTTGAAGAGTAATAAGAGGCCAGATGACTGCTTAAATATTAGCATCACATGGTGACAGAGTTTCCAGGGCTCGCTCAGAGGAGGGAAATTTGCATTGATGTATGTACATCCTGGGAGTTACAGCCTGCCAGCCCAAAGCCAGTGTGATGCATGAGCACAACTGGCAGTTCCTAGCCTGGCAAGCTGGATGGAGGACAACTGCTCAAACAGGCAGGAGGGAAGGGGAGGATTGCCCTGTAACACACGCAGAGCACTAGAGTCAGAGAAAAGAACAACATTTACATAAGGTTGAGAGGTTTCATTCTCTTTTTCCCCCTTTTAAAAAGTATTATAAACTCCTAAGTGAAAGGTATATACATCTTAAGGTCTCTGATGACAGGACAGACCAGTGAGACCTGGAGTTAATCTTCATTCTTGCAGGAAAGGGCAACGAAATGAAGCAAGCTCCTCTTAGAACTGTTAGCTTACTATCTGCCGTGCAAAAATAATAGAGGCAATTTTACTCAAACACCTTAACGGGCATAATTTGATTAGAAGCAATTGTGCAATTCTTGGAGGGAAACGTCTGCATACAAATTAACAGTAATTATCTCGCTGATAGATAAGGAAATTAAAGACAGGCCCTAATTTTCTAAAAATTACCCAACTTCAGGAGTTGAGAGACCTGACTCTTCCAACATCCTGTGTTGCAGGGCTGCTTGCTTCCGACTGACTGAGGTGGCTCATTGAATTTCAGATTTAGCTTTTGAAAGAAACTGAAAATGAATTTTAATGCTATTTTTGTGACTGCCAAATAAGAGGATTTAAATCCAAATACAGACTAAGTTGCCTCCCTACAAGATGAACATTCTGATTGTAACGGAAGCAGAGAAGACTAAGGAGATCATTTCTGAAGTATCTACATTTTACTATACAGTAAGCAAACTGTAGTGGAAACTCCTCTTCACGTGCCAGCAAATGAGTGTGAAGTGTGACCTTACTAGCCACAAGCTAAAAAAGCCTGAAAAATACATGGAGGCTTCTTTCATGGTGTTTCAAGTTCAGTATGAAAAGCAAACTTGTCATGAAGCTCACAGTGTAAAGTGCTGCTTTTAAGAAAGGAAGAAGTAATCGTTTCCCCCCAATCCCTGCAGCAGGTTCGAGTCTCCAAATAGAATGAAAAAGGGGTCAGAACAGGCACTGATAGGAATTCGATACAAGCTGAAAGCAAAGACACTGACAGGTTTGTATCTGGCAAGACACAAGGAGGGAAGGGGAGAGACAGGCATTAGAAGAATTAGCAGGAACAATTCCAAGGCCATTAAATATCAGGGGGCCCCAAAGCCATCAAAAGCAGAGTGAAGAGATTTAGAGTCAAGGCATTCAAAGGGTCTGCGTCATTTGACCAGAAGACAGTCTCACATTTCAAGGTTTCTTCTTCAGTACAGCTAAGCTTTGCAATGGGAGGCCTTGACCCCAGGGAGCACTGACTGAAGAAAACAAATGTGTTTTCAAATGAGTGTATTGGCACTGTCAGAACTGACTGCACACGAGATTAAACGATATTTATTTTCACTTTCCCAAATACTGTGTTAAACTTGAGGCAGACAGAAACACTTCCAAATAAGACAGGAGAATCTGAGCATCAGACTTTGTGTCAGCTGGGATTCAGCAGCACAATTCCCATTAACTGACCCAGATGAGCCTCTTTCCAAAGTGTCATCTGGGGGCTTCCTCGCCTCCAGGGGTCTTGGTGAGGGTGGCAGGAGGGGACACGTGCCCTCAGTCCCTACGGCTTCTCACGCTGCTTTCCCTCGCTTTCTCGCCGTGCATTTTGGACTGGCGTTGTGGAATCGCACAGATGCAGCTCCCTGACCAGCACGAGCAGAAGCCTGTCTGCCTTTGATGAGGAATGGAGGTAAAATCAGAATTTAAAAAATGACAGCGATTCCGGGAACTCACCCTGAGATGCTCTAAAAAAGGAGCCTTACTGTGGGAACTGGATGCCGTATCTTTTCATGGAGGAGTTTGCTCACGGTTCCTCTGTGTACTCCTTAAGACAAAGGTACTTCAAACCCCACTTTGTGCTTCTACCTTGATCACGCCTGAGCAGCTTCACAGCCTCCCTGGGTTCCGCAGAGACCGAGCAGGGAGCGTGTTAAACACGAGGCAAGATGGGGGCAGTGGGAGAGAGAGATGGAGCCCAAGGGAAGGTGGCCTATGACAGACCAGATAGCTTCAGGTAAACGTCAGATGCCTGCTGAGCGTATACACAAGGAGATTTCAAGGCCACGTTCTACTCTGCATTTGAATGCCCCCCTGTACTCAGGCATGGGCCATCTCACAACTGCACGAGCGCTCCCGCGGGACCTGTGCTTACGCAGTCCCCGGATGGGCAAGCGCAGAGCGAGCTAAACTTGAAATCCAGAAGTTGCGTGCCCAATAATTTGGCCAGTAAGGACAGAGAGGAGACCAAGGGCACCAGTATTTCAGCAGAAAGCGATGAGCACACGAACAAGGGGGAACTGCAGTGAGGGCTTCAGAAAAGCTACACGCTGCCCGTGAAGTCTGCGTGAATATGTGCCTGTCAGCAAGAGGTATGACAAAGCAGGAAAGTGGGTCTCACAAAGCACAGACTTGTTGGGTCAAGTGTCCTTTTCCTGTTTGGCAAGTCCTTTTGTCTCTGTGTCCTCCCTGTCACCCTGACACCTTACCAAAGCGCAGGGTGACGGACAGCGCTTAATGACTTCCGAGCATTTGATTCTGATACACGGACGGGTCCAGCCTTTTTTTGCCTAACATGAAAGTCTCCATTCCCTTCTGAATTTCCATGTTAGAACCCCTGTCCACTTCCACACACACAGCTCTTCCAGCTCCCACACAGCAATCCATGTCACGACAAACGTGCTCTCGTCACACCTGGCTCGAATCAACTTCTGAACAGACAAACGGACTGACAGCTGATGATGCTGCGTCAGCAGCCAGCGGGGCTGGTACCACCCTCCCAGGAGACAAGAACATCCTCTCCTGGGCACACCCACTCCTGCATCACACAATGGGGCTATTGTTCCCCAATCCAGAAACCAGACTCTGTCCTGTGCCATCTCTGTGCCTTGCCACCCTCTTGCCTGACTTGGAAGTATAGTGGGTTGGTTTTTTTCACTCTCTTATCACGCTCATCAGGCAATCTGAGCACAGAGGCTGGTGGCTTGGTCCTGCTGTCAGCGGGTGCCGATCGAGCACCCCTGGCAGACCTCACCGAGGCACCTCTGGGAGCAAAGATGTGTTCTGCAACTGAGCATTTACCGAGTGGGACCCTGCAAAGCACCCAACAAAACAAAGCACGTGCACTTTGTGGTACCCACAGTCACAAAGGCCTAAGCTGAACAGGGGACAGATGCTCACTGGATGGAGCTGAAACACTGCCATGAAGACACCAAAGGAGGTACTTTAAAAACCAAGGCCGTTAGTGCCCACCTTCCTCTGCTTCCCCCTCTCGCTGCTAGAGGAGAGATGCCCACGTACCCATGCGAGCCCAGAAGGAACAAGTTGTTTGGCGCTTTGTTTTGTTTCCTCCCCGCTTCCGTTGCGAGAGGGGAGGCTTTCACAGACCGCTGGCCAAACGCAGCCATTTACCGGCTGATTATTCACTCGCAAAGCTAAGAGAGGGCATTTTCTTACCACTTCAGTTGGCCTGTAGTACTTGTGATTGACTGTCACATGAATCTTGCCAGTCTCTTTGCATCGTCCCACTTCATTTTCATTCTTCCCTTCCCACCTGTAAGGAAGATAAACATTTAATCAAGGCATAATTACTTTAGTGCTCTGATCTTGCCAGCATTTGGCCGGCTTTCATTTACTTGAGGCTGGTGTCAATTCTCCCTGCAGGACAGTATAAACTCATTAGCTGTAGGAACAAAGGCAGAGTTTAGACTTGAATGGAGCAACAATGGCTTTTGAAGTCTCTTTGTTTTGGTTTTTGATTCAGTGGAAGGTCTAGAATATAGGACTTCCAAATTAAACACATAATGCTAGGGGAAAATAAAATGTCCCTATTTCAGAATGTCTCATGTATCTGCAAATAAATATGACAGTAAAGCTTTTCATTTGTGGATTGGTTCAAAGCTGTTTTCTTAAAATCTTTTTAATTCTTGTATTTTAGCCAATACTTTCAGGAACTCTTTAATCTGTTAATTTTTATGGACATGAAGATCTGTTTGAATAGCATTAAGCTGCATAATTTAATTTGTGTTTAACTAGGAAAAACAAAACAGCAACAGTTCCTGCACATTCAGCCCTAACTTGACACATCACTTCACATACCTGTCCTGTGAACAGACTCCCTACCTGCAAGCTGGGAGCCAGCTGCTGTGTCCAAACCCTTCCACACGTGTTGGACAGCCCGCAGTTTGCTCTAATTTATGTGATCTGGTTGTGCCGTGAACTGCTCTACAGCCTGGGGAGCAGCAGAGGAGGAATGGTCGGGTGGGTGAGCAGCTCTCCCCAAACAAAACCCGTAGGAAGGCATATCCGTGCCTCAAACCTAACCCACCGAACGCACAAAATCCAGAGCTAGGGTTGAAACTCCACCCTTTCCCTGCTCTTTGCCTCCAAGTAGATCTCACGGGGCTCTGAACCAGGTTGGCATGAAAGCGCAGCAATAGAATCCTTTACTTCTTCGTGTTTAAGCAAAACCTAGATGATTTAACCCAGCACTGTGATGTAGACTGTTCACCCTCAGTCACCAGCGATGGAGGAAAGGCGCCTCTTGCCTCCCCCTCACTGATTGCACTGCCAGCTCTGGGGGGTTTGTCACAGACTCGATTTCTCCTTGCTCCCCTGCCCCCTCCCCGAAGTTCCTAGAAGAATTTAGTTCTTTGACAATCTCAGCCTTCATTTCTGAGTTTCTGGCCCAGAGGGCTAAGGAGGAAAGTCTGAAAATGTGACCTCTGTGTACCCATGAAGGTTAAAACACTGAAAGGCAGAAGGAAATACCAAATATACATTATTACTGGTTTTTGAATCCCACGATTTTTTAAGCACGACTCATGACTTTTGGATGAAGAGCAAAGCCTGGAGGATGCTCGATACTGGGAACACTTCACGTTGAAATAATTTCCAACAGATAATAGCCACAGTGAAGTCAGCTGTTAATAGTCATGCCACAATGCTAAAGATGATTTATAATTGAAATTTTCTTTCTTTCTTTTTTGCTGTTTCTCTGTTTGAAGCCTGAACTGCAAAGTTTTCATTCAGAAGCCAAAACTAACATTAGTCCCTCCCTTTAAAGGGCAGAGGGTAAAAATGTGCAGGACTCAAATGAGCTTAATAGAAAACTAACCGTCACCAGTAAAACAACAGGAAGCGCTTAGATCAGGAGACGTCAATTGTTGTTGGAGGTCACTGAGCAGAGAACCCCATTTAACACCCAACAGGCTCCAGAAGGCTCGGCTGAGCCAGTAAAGACTCACTTAATGTCGCTATCAAAGTTATATAACAATAGAAATAGCTTAAGAAGAAATCTCCACCCGTTTTGTCCAGCCCAGCAGTGTGAAAAGTTCACAAGAAAAAAAAAAAAGACTTCTTGTGACCAGAGTAGTGTTTGATAGGTGCAGTTCTAACTCCTGCTGGCACCTCGGCGCTCCAAGCTGGGCCACCACGCTGCTGAGAAGGGGACTGCGTGGGGCCAGCCTCACACCAGGAGCGCGTGACTGTTCCGGTGACCAGCTCCCCCTCTAAAGGATAAAACCCACCAAACCCAATTTACAGCCAAGTTCAAGTCAGAACTGTTGACTGGAAAAGGAAACACCAGATCATCCTGGAGCACGAGCATGGTGGAAGCAGGGAACCCTCATGTTGCTGTTGGTCTGGGCAGCTCCAGCCATAAGGACAACCCAGGCAAGAAAGCAGCCCCCTGTAACCTGGGGGAAAAGAAAAGGATCCCTGGCTGAAGAAAGTTGGGGTAAATTTATTGTGGATCCTCCCAACCCCTCACTGGTCTCAAAGTCCAGGATCCAGGCAGGGCCTGCTGGACTGGTGCAGGCTCTTCACAAAGCGTTGGTCCTAGAACCTGCAGGCAATGAGCCTTTACAGACAGACCATCACCTGCCCCATGCTGGGGAGCTTCAACCTCTGCCTGGAGCCAAGGATGGGTTTGCTGACGGCATCAGCCAGAAGCCAGAATGCTCTGCAGCTGGAGAAGGATGCTCAAGCACATGTATCTGCTACTGACCAAGTGGGTTTGATGCCCTCTGCATCTGCACTTCCACGTGGAGTGCCTCCCTGATGGAGACAGGTGTTCTGGGACTTCTTAGGAACAGAGTCATGGTCAACTCTAATGGACACCACGACTGTCAGTAACCTCAGAACCTTCCATGACGTTCAGTTAATTGCCTTTCAAACGAACGTGCTAGTTTAGTTATTTAAAAGGTTCTTCACCTCCAGAGCTTTTACCCTCCGGATTTACAGAGGCACGGACTGCATCTAATTCCAGGCTAATCCCACACCTGGAGATCACTGCTGTTATAACACTTATTATCAGCGGTGATAAATGCTCCTTTTCCTCTTCAGCGCTGGAGTCCCCAGTTATTTTCCATTTCCATAACTATTCAGTGAGACAGCAGCCTGCAAATATAAACACATCCACAGGTAGGGAGGATTTTCTGGGGAGGAAGAGTGGGGGTACCCACCCAGAGGGGTGAGAGGTGGGCAGGAGGGATGCAGGGGAACCAAGACAATCGAGAGAGGTGGAGGCAGCACCGAATGTGGTCCGAACGGCTGTGACTGAGCAGCAGACAACAAAAGGATGTCTACGGATGAGGGGGTGAAGAAATCAACCCCTCCACAAAAGTACAGACAAACCTAACAAGTACGTGCATTTCACCTCCTCGCTCGGTCTTTGCATAGCAACAGAACTGTCGGAATTTAAAAAACCAGTAGTAGCTACAGCTGCTCAGCCTCCTTACAGGAGATAAAACTATCACGTATGCCTTTCAAATCAAATATATACCAACAGAAAGTATTTCCACATTTGAAAACAAACCATAAATTCATTACTAATAAAGCTTCCAGAAAATTTTGCTGTTCTTCCACAGCTAATGGAGAAGCCATTTGCGTAGCCGTCTCGGATTTGCGGCTTGATTGCTGCTACACACACAATTAAGCCAAAGCCCTTCGCTCTGCCCTGGCCCTTTCTAAACAGCACGACTGACACCATGTAACAGACCGCAGTGTCCTTTGCAGGGAAACTTTAGGCGTGACTCTTTCCGTGTTCCTTTGCCCCCAGCAGCTCTGAGGCACCAGAGCAATCAGGACATAGGGTCTGCCCAACCACGACCCTGTGCTTCAGTCCGAATGACGAGGGTGCTGCTGCCAGAGAGGGATGCACTGAGATGTGTTTTAAAATGATCAAAGCGGTGTGGGCCTCAGCGAGGACCCCTGCTCGTCTGAGTTCCCTGGGTCAGTGTTCTTCACCCACCTGGATGGGTTCCCTTCAACTGTCACTCTTCAAAACTCCAGTTTCTGGATGAGATTCTGTTCCCTTCCTCCTCATCTCAAAGCTTCTGATTTTCCTGAGCTGGTGAATACAACACAGCACTGGCCAGACGACCGCTTTGGGAGGGCAAAAGACAGACCTGGAAGCAGCAGCTGTTTTGATGTTGATTTTTGATGGCTTCTCTTCCATGTGCCCACAGCACCATTCCTAATGTACTGTTGGCTTTCCATGCTTACAGCAATCCTTCAAATCCCAAGTGTTTCTGTAACCCAACCTTCCAGTTTAAGGTAAAAATTAAAAAAAAAAAACAACCCCCCAAAAAAACAGAAAACCCTCCTCTCACAGTTCAACCTCAGTTCAACCCTCCCTGTCACTGCAGAGGCCACTGCTCCACTTCTCTTAGCAGTCACCTCATCAGACCTTCCAGCTTATCTGAAAACTTCTCTTTTTTCGGGTGATCTTTTTACGACCAACTGGCATGCGAGTTAAGATAAAATTTGTACGCAGAGCCAAACAGCTAGAGTAAAATATTCAGTTTTACTGAATTAATTCTGATTCTGGAAGCAATGAATATTTCTGTAACAAATGCACATGTATTTTTATATTAATAAAAAGCACAATAAATCTTTCCACTGCTTGAGCAGTTGTCTCTTCTCCCCCCCTCCCCTTTTCTCTCCACATTTGCAGGCAGCAGCCTTCACAGCACTCTGCAAAAACTCTGAGTGGTGTCGTGGTTTCAGGCTATCTTTGCAATCCTGTTCTAATTTAATAAGATTAATGACAGAAAATTAGTCAAGACAAGCATTTGCCTGTTTCATTTACCCTGCTGCAGTTCAAATTATAGGCGGGAAGTGTTTCCCCCAAGTACTACTTAATTAGTAATAAGTAGAAGGGAAAGTAAACGAAAAAAAATTGTAATCCTTACAGGGGGAAAATATTTGTAGCTCTGAGGCTTTCCTGTTAGTACAAAGGACTGAATGGGAATGATTCGGAGGACTAAATAAATATATTTGGAAATTTCTCTCTCGAAAAAGAAATGTTAGAAGAAAAAAAAACCCAAAAACCCAGACAAGGTAAGGAAACTGAGTTTTGGAGAGAGAATCAGTCTTACTGCAGCTGTACATTTCATTAGTTGCAAAAACACAGTGAAGCTTCCCTCTCAGTCTTATTTTGGCTGGAAGACACAGCCCCGACATGCGCTAATGACCGGCTGTGACAGAGCACTGTTATCTTCTTGGAAAGACTTTTTAGGCTGTTCTGGATTTTCAGCTGCTAAGGTAATGTGAATTGTTAGGAAGACGAAAACCTAAACAACTAAGCCCAGTATCTTTGGCTGGTTGGTGGGGCAGCCAGAATTGCTCTTCTTCCTGTTCTCTGCTGCTGGACCAAGATGTGGCAGCCGAGGCTCAGTTATGTCTGCGGCGTTCCCTGCCAAAGCACCGAGTGGGGCTGGTTCGGAGCCCCCCGCACACGTGCCCTGTGCTCTCAGGTGTGCTGCGAGCAGTGCCGTCGGCACGTGCCACAACACCCCCGGCCACGCCGTGGGTTTTGAGCGGCTCACTGTGCAGCAGCACTGGGAAGCTGAGCCATCACCTACAGCGCAGAAAGGGCTGCTGGAAGCAGCCCAGGTAAGTTTCTGAGGTTGCAAGATTTCATAATACCTGCAGCACTGCAAAAAGACCCCAAACAAATCCAAGCAGCCAAACAACTCAACCAAACCAAATGTTGAGGAAGGGAGATAAAAAGAAGACAGCCGGACTCGCAAGAGCTCATCCAGCAGTGATGCTCTGGTGCCCTGCTTCCTAGGTGCCTCTCAGCTTGTAAAGGAACAGATCACTGGGACCCACCAGTGGGTCCCACAGTGCTAAAAGGGAGGATTTAGCTGCCAGACTACTCTCTGAAGAAGATATATTCAAACTGGAGGAGGTGGGAGTCAAAAGCCCTTGAGGGTTCCAAAGAATGCGAGGGGTTACCAGCGGCCGGCCAGGGAGCCAGCAAGGGCAAGGGGAGAGCGTGCGGTGCTGCAATGCAAGGGCCGGGCTGACACCGAGAGAAACTAGGGAGGTGCTTAGCAAAGCTTTCCAAGTCCTGAGAAACATCTCGCATCTAGTGCAGTTTGAAGGATGAACGATGGCTATGGGATGAGTAGTGGGGCTGTTGGGCCACCCCCCCATGCTGGGAGCAGGGGGAAAAAATGTCTGTTCATCTGGCCAGGCCCAGCAGCAGCAGCAACAAAAGTCTCACGAGCACCTGAAGTGTCACCTCAGTCCCTGTAGGTACAGCTACTTACACAGCACCTGCAGATGGCTTAAGGAATTATAACGTAGCTACTACTAATAACTTAGTTATAATTTCATCAGGGCCATGGGGATTAGCAGCCCAAGCCCCACTTCTAAAGCCATTTAGATTCCTAAAAATCCACAACACTAGATGTCGTGGGTTCTTATACAGTTTTAGAAAATCACTTCTATTGATTAGTTTAAAAACAAGCAACTATGCCTCTGTGCACACAGAATACCTGCCCTGTCTCCTCACTTGGGGTCATTCTGCAGTTTCCCTGAGAGAGAAACTGGTGACTGATGGATTCCATCCGAACATTGACTGCAGCTACCACCAACACGAGGGACACGGAGCAAAAAATTAAACAAATGGGCCACCGTGTTTTCTGCGTGAGGACCAACTAAATGTAAAGTAAGCCTTTAAGGACTTCTGTGTAACACAAGCTATTAATAAAAGTAATTTCCTTTTATTTGTGTAATTGTTGTTATTTTCTTCGGGTTTTCTCAAGGGTTTAATTTGCTTTATGAAAAATACAGGCTGCTTTGTCAGTCTTGGAAAATGCTGAGGTTTCTTAGGCCAACACCGAAGCAGGAAGTTAAAATTAAACTAATGGATAAGTTTAATTAATTAAACTAATGGATAAGTTATAATAAAAGAAACTGTGATGTTGAGAACATCTGCAAATAAAGTTTGTCATTGTCAGTACATTCAGCCATGCACTGACCTGTCTGGGTCAGTTTCTAATTTTAGCTAATCAAAAAAAAAAAAGTTGTCCACCAAACATTCATTCCTGCTCTTGCAAATGACACCAGACAGGGACAGCACAGTTCTCAGGATCACGAGGATTCTAATTAAACTGAATCCACAACACATTCGTATCAGTTCTTACTAGGGGGAATTGGCTTATGAACACAAGAAGCAAAAGCGTAGAAAAAGGAGGAAAACTAAGAAGGTCAAAGCAATTCCAGAGCTCCTGCTACCTCCCCTTTCCCCTGTCAGACCTCACTGCTGTTAGGGCATACGGGACAACGTGCGATCACACAGGGACACCTCACCATCACGAGATGCTGAAATCATGGAGAGTAACATTCCCAAAACCAAGATTTGGGGCTAGAAATTCTATTTATACAGCTTCTCCCCCTCCCCTGTCAGAATTTCTTCTGGAAGCTGATGCCAAAAATTGAAACCAGACTAAAAACTCATTGAGGAGAAAATGTTATTACCTCCCCAGCCACCCACTGGCTGTTCAGCTAATACTGTATATATCTGTGCACTTCTGCATATTTATTGAATTTGTCAAGTTTTTGTTCCCAAGTAAAACTTATTGGCCCTGTCAAAAGTTCAGCAGCTGCACAAGTGACTTTGATGGCCCGAGGAGCAGCCCTGGCGCTAGCATCATGGAAGAGCCTGTGGCTTTCCTCTCCCTTCTCCAGCTGAGATCGGTATGTTGATGCATGGGGCCCAGAGAAGATACAGAAGGAGGGAAATTGAAAAAATAATAAACAATAAAAATATAAATTACAGAAAGCGCTCACCAAGCCATCCTGGTTTTATTATATGGCCTTGAGAAGGAATTTTTGTATTTTCAATCAAACTATGTGGAATATGCATTGTAAACATTCTGCACCCACCGCTCCGCATTTTTATGGCTTAGTGGGAGAGGGGCTCTTCGGAACGAGAGCCGGTCGGGACGTCGTCCTCGTGGTGCGGCTGACGGGCTGTCCCGCGGGAAGAACGGGGTTGGCAGGTGTCACCTCTGGATGACAGAAGCAGGACTGTGGGGATGGGGGGATCTCACAGAATCAGGCAGAAGAGCCCCTTTTGCAGCAAGGTCATGAGCAGCACCCTGAGGTCTCTGGAGGGACATCTGTCCCCCGGGGCGGCGAGTGAGAGGGAGAACAAGCAGTGGAGACTTGGAATAAAGAATTAAGACGTGCCTGCCTATATTTTTTTCTTATGATCTAGAGGGGAACATTGGACATACCCGCTGTGGCCGTCAGTCATGGCACGAAGGTCTCACAAGTTACAGAATTAGAAAGCGAGGGGAAAAAATGAGGAGTGTAGAGAAACAGCACTCGGTAACCCAGCAAACCCTCCAGGCGAGAAACCTTCAGCCCGCGGCTGCTGTCACGTTCATACTCACACGATGGTTTTCCCAATGTGCTTGAAGGATTTCTCCACAAATTCTCGGACACTATGGACCTCCCCGGTGGCTATGACAAAGTCCTCGGGCTCATCCGTTTGCAACATCAGCCACATGGCCTGCGGAACGAGAAGCAAAGTCTGGGTCAGCGCATGTGCACGCAGCCTCCTTGGTACATGATAGGAGAGTACGGCAGCTTTGATCTGGCAGTAGCTACACGGACCCCCCCACACCCCCAGCTGGGGAAATCAGCACTTTCCTAACACGGTGGCTATTAACCAGTTCAGTGCGACGTCAAAACCAGTTCAATTATTTCTTATTATAGAAAACAATGCTCTATTTGATTTTCAATTTGTTTCACAGCAGGGGTTTCTGCAGGGGAGACTTTAATATGTTTACTTTTGAACACTGAGACTCGGTTTAGTGCTCAAGAGCTTGGATTCACTGGTTTAAAGCACTGCATGAATTGACACAGATACGGAGGAAAGAGCACAATTCCGTAGTGTTTCAGCCCAGAGGGCTGTTTGCCTGTCTGTTACAAAACCACGTCTCAAACACACGGAATCACAAAATACGGGTCCTTTTAGCCCTTCCTACTGTCATGTCTGTTTTGGCCAAGTTGAGATTTTAATTAAGTCATTATAAAGGTAGGTAAGAACAGCAAGCAGTGTATTTGACCAGATTAATCTTTTTCTCCTGCTGAACACGCGCCAAATGTTAGGTGTTAAAGTGCTGAAGCAGAAGCTTCTTTTGAGACAGGAACACAGAAAGCTCTGGTAGCGAAGCGAGACAACCACTGACATCTCTCTCAGAGCCCCGTTTGTGCCGCTGCAAGAGTCGCAGGTGAGAAGAGCAGCCGCAGAGACGCGCGGCACGTCTGAGGCACCGCGGCCGGTACGCTCCAGGTTTCTGCTGCGCGAGCCCCTGCTCTAGTCACTGGACTCTGACTGCCTGGGAGCCGTAGGTGGACAGAATAATTATTCCTTTATATCAATCAAAATGATGTAAACACTTCATTTCCTTTGGCGAGGAAAAGGGAATACCTGTATGGCATGATCCTCATTTAATAAATAACCAGAGAAGGAAAACAAAATATTTCAACTTTCTCTCCATATGGTAAGAAGGACTGTCATCTTCTCACCGAGTAATCCACAACGCTATTTGCATTGACCTCTTCACATCAGCTTTAAAGAAAACAACTTTAGTAGGTCCCTTGACGGTAGTGGATACTCTGCAAATCAGATTAATAAAAGCTTTGGGAGAGCTCAGTTTCTCTTGGTAAATATCACCTGAAATGTTTGATTCCCCCCCCGCAATAAATCAGTGCCCAGCCTAGCAAGGCGACGCATTCCACTGAAATGGCTCTGTTTGAGAGTCATTTTTCTTCCCAGTTATTATTTTATGCATCTTCCAAAGTTTTGACAAGATTTTATTAACATGTTCCTTTTGAACCTTTTTGCTTCTTGAACGTGCATGAAAGGCCAGGTTTTGGGCAGCTGCTGTGTAAGTCCTTGACATGAATTGTGCTTTAGGGATATGACCTGCTGGGCAGGACAATGGCAGCAACTTTAGTTTTCCTTTCCAGGGTTGAACATCCGAGCCAATGACGCAGAAATACCCGACTGGCTGATGAAACAGCTCTTGTGGGGAGGAGATGTCTTAACTCGTATCGCTCACATGAGCTTTCTCGGAACACTGGGGTTTCCCTGCTGATTTGAGAGGTCACCATAAATCACCAACTCCTGCCTCTTTGTGACTGGACAAGCTTGCAGGATTCACAGTGGTAGCAGCTTCCCAGAAAGGTAGAAGGAATATCTAAACGAAGGCACTGATAGTTCTGGCTCTCCTAGTCCCTGATGTCGGAGACCTTCTGCTCCCATTAAGCGGCCCAGCTGAACACATCAAGCTGCCTCATAGAAGGCGGCACCGTTGGAGCGAACGAGGCTTTCCAAGAGCCAGAACTGACAGCGGTTCTCCGCCTGACTTCAGGGAATGTTTGCTGCACATAATGAGTTCAAGGTCTCGCCTGCCCGTGTTTGAAGCACACCCAGAGCTGCAGTGTCAGTTACCTCAGAGAGAGACGCAACAGCCGAACCTCATTTACTGGTAACAGTCACCCCAGCGCCTCGCAGGCTGGTCCAGTCCGCAGCACCAGCACAGGGACCTGCTGCTCACCACGCGCTTCTGTCAAGTAGCATTAATGTGTCCAAGGAGGAGCAGGATCAGACTTAGGGTATTTTTTTTGCCATCGCTCTGCTTTTAAACACCTCAGTATCGTAACTCGTTGGACACGTTTCAGTGCGGGTGGGCACTCTGAGGCATTTGACGACCCAGACAGAGTTTAAAATATTTACACATTAATTTTGTGTATTAATATGTAGCAGTGTTGGAAGTCTCTCTTTAAAACATGCACCTCATCGAAAGAGACAGCTACAAAACACTAACAAGAAGGCAGGCTTTGACAAATGGTGCCACCCAGTTTTATGCACTTGGATGTATCAACTCCTGACCACCCTTTAAAGGGTATTTCTGTGTTATAAATATTTGTATATTTGTTTGCATTTCCTAGAAATACAACCTAATCCGCAGTAAATGTCTACAGGATCAACCTAGCAACGATCAAACAATGCAGATAGAGCTGCTAAAAGCAGTTTTTGCCTCAACTCTTACCAGGAACGAATGTTTAGATTAATGATTACTTGGGAGACTATCACTGCTGGCTCTTTTATTTTTTCTGGCATTCACAACTGTTGGTGCTTACAATTACCTCGGTCAAGACAGGTATGAAAAAAATGAACATGCTAAAAATTACAAACAAAGTAAGCGATAGTTCTGTTTGGCTTTGAGGAAGGCGACCAAGCGCTGCTGCTTTGAACAGCCCGTAAGAAACCGCCAAGGCAAGACAGAAGATACAAAAATCTTCCAACAAGAGCCGCAGCCAAATCTTTATTTCCACAGGTACAGCCCGCGATGGCCAAGAAGAAAACTGTACAAGCAGTAGCTCTACGCTTTCCTACAGCAAGTGCCAGGAATGTGCTCCCCCCCCGACTAATAAAGGCCCTTGACCTATCAATTTCTCGGCATTTCCTTCAAGAGTTCACATTGTACCAGACTCCGGGCTGAGAATGAGAGGGAAGGGGGAGATACGGCTCCAGGTTTATTTGTCATTACTGAATGGCTTACTGGTTTTAACAGAGGGGAAAAGCTTTGTTTAAATTTCCACTGAAAGTAATTAATGGTTATTGACTGGCAAATGAAGAACAGGTGACACTCTGAATTAGAAGATAAATGATCTCATGTTCTAGCGTGATAATGGGTTAGTAATTGCTACAAAGCCCCTGCCTGGTGCGTCCCATCATAATGCTAGATCATGTCCAGAACACAAAGGCCCCTGTGTGAGAGGTATTCAGCCGTTCACCTCCCGATACAGCTGCAGAGTGATCTGCTCCATTTATTCTCTGATGGACCGCACAACTGAGGCAAAAGTTCACCCATTCTCACCTTCCTGTTCACATGCTGAACCACATGACCCATGACATGGCTGAACTGGGATAAAAACACTGCCCAGCTTTGGCTCTTGGCTATCTTTTAACCGTCGCAAGGTCATGTATTTTAGGAATTTTTCTGGTGCAGGAATGAGGAACTGTGGATTTCCCTGTATTTCTTTGTAGAGGCTTTCCTGGGTGGCCTGACAGCAAGTCAAGGATTTGCTTGCATTCTGCTCTGCCACCCTCTCCCTCATTTTCCACCTGATGCAGTTAACAAAACGTGGGCAAATGTTGGAAAGGAGAAGAAAACTACTGTGGAAACAATTCCACCTCTCCTAGAATGAGACTGTTCCTTTAATGGCAAACGCAACAAAACATATTTTTCATATTTGAACTCTTTCTGGCTCTGGTCTAGTGACTCACAAAGTCTAAAGGCAATACTATGTCATTTGCATTTAAAGACAGAAGCCTCCCCAGAGAGAGATACACAGTGAGCCCAGCAAGCAGACACCCTGTTGTGGTTATGTGGACTGGGGTATCTGCTCTGCATGCCTGAGCCACAGCCTCGGCCAAAATCCCCCCCTCTTTCACCCTTCCCCTCTTCCCTTTTCTGTACAGAAACCCCGGGC